>CM026210.1:6665500-6750500 GCA_014839995.1 Xenentodon cancila | reverse complement strand
TCACTGTACAGCTGCTCATACATGTCTGCGTGCACGCGTGTGAGGATGCGTGTAAGTGTGTGTCCTCACAGAGTCAGAGCTGCCTCTGTAGGACTCCATGCTGGCGTTGGTGCACGTCGACTTCCTCGGGTGCTCCTCATCCGTCACGGTGGTGCTCCCGCGGTTGCTTCCGGACACGGAGCTGTCGTCTCCGGCTGTGACAGAGCCCTCCTCCTCTTCCTGGTCGTAGTCCGACTCTGTATCGGCAGGCATGCTGTAAATCGGCTCCTCTCCGTCCACCAGGCTCTCCACCATGCTCACCTTTCTCTCTGGCTCTGTCTTGGCCCCCTCCTCTCCTGGGGGAAGTGGTGGGGCTTGTGAAGGTGTTGAATGAACGGCAGCGTCATCTCCAGGTGGATGGAGAGGAGGAGGAGGAGGAATTCCACCTGGCACTTCATCTGTGGGGAGGGGTGGAGGAGGAGGTGGTGCAGGGGGCACAGTTCCCTCTGCAAAGGCAGGGGGGGGAGGGGGAAGCTGGGCAAATATTTCCTGATCCAGAGGAGCGTCTGACTCAGCAGGAGGTGGAAAGTCTGGAAGAGGGATGCACTCCTCCTCAGCGTGGAAGCCTTCGTCCACGTCCTCTTCTTTAGATGCACCTGCGGTGTTGCTTTCCCGTTTTGGAGTTTTAACCTCTGCAGCCGACTTAGGTCCAACTGCTGCCAGTGAAGGATCCACGCCTCCAAAGTTCAGAAGGTCGATGAGTTCTGTGGCCTTGCGGGACGCCTCCTTCTTCATGCGCTTGAGCTCGGCGTCCCGGCGCAGCTGCAGCTCCTGCTTGGAGGACTCACAGAGCTGCGACACCTCGTCCTCTCGTTTCTTCTGCAAACGCTCAATCTCTCTCTCAAGCTGCAGGATCTCTTCCATTTGGCGAGACTGATCCTAGAGGGGGGAGGACAGGGGGTTATCTTTACCACCAAATGTTACCTGAAAAGTCATGAAAAGTGTTTTTTATTACATGCACCACTTGCCTCCGATGAATTTTCGTTCTTCTCTTCTCCTTCATTCACTTCTAATTGCTCCGTTTCACCTGTCTTCGTCTTCTCTTCGTCCTCTTTCTTCCTTTGCTCCTCCTCTCTCTTCTTCTTCTCCTCTCTGAGTTTTCGAACATGGGCACGTGCCACCTGACCTCGTCTGTGTTTCTGTAACACCAGCGCTGCCTTGCGCTGCTTCGCGAATCGCCTGTGCAAAATATGCTTTCGGAAGTGTTTCTGCAGAGTGATGACGCTGGTGCGTACCCGCTTGAAATGCTTCCTGTGGGGGAATTGGCAATGCACAGTGAATCAGAACCAGAAAAAAGACCCGATGCAGTGTCGCAGGGCTACAAATTGTGACATCCCTCTTCAATCAGGATGGCTCTTACTTTGCAGAGAAAGTGAGTAGGTGAGCTCGGATTATCATAGCCGCTTGACGTTGCACTTCATCTCTGTCCTTCTCTAAACGATGCTCCATAGACTCTTTCATGAACACCTACAAAAGAACAATGTTGCTGTTAAAACAATTTAGTAAAATAAACATTTTGTGCAGCATTCAACAGTTTTGATATTTGTTAAAAGATTTGGGAAGATTTTAGAGTCTAAAAGGAATTTCTCAATCTTACCTTGGTCTTTCCAAGTTGCCATTCTTTCTTTGTCTTATCATATTTAGTTAAAAGGTCTGTGCTTCTTTTCTTATCATCTCCTGCTGTAACTTTGTCTTTCGCAATGATTTTATACCTAAACATGAACAGAAATTTATGTATAAAGCACTTTTAAACAACCACAACTGAAACAATGTGCTGCACATTACTGAATACTTAAAATTATAAGAAACTATAAGAAACATAAAATAGATTAAAAAAAAACATCAGACATATAAAAACATGCCATCAGAACAACAGAGAATAACACAATAAGACTGATTAAAACACCTAAGATTAAAAAAAGGAAATATATGTCGCTAAAGTTGAAAGCCAAAGAATAAAAATGGGTTTTAAGACGAGTTTTAAAAGTGGACAATGAAGGGGCCTTTCTAATGTTCAAGGCAGGTTCTTCCACAGTTGTGGAGCAGCAATTGAGAAGGCCCTGTTCACTCTGCGCTTCCTCCTAGACCTAGATTGGAGCCAGCTACAGGAGCAAGACAAAGGACTGATTCACTCCAACGTAAAATCCATTACAGTAATCCAAACAGTACAAAAGGAATGTATGGATCAGCCTTTAAAAATGCTTAAATGATAAAAACAGGACTTAACAACAGCCCCTATTTAGCCATCCATCCAGAAGCCGTCCTTCTGCTATAAGAACAAGTAAACTTGAAATTCATCAGCATAGCAGTGGAATGCAATTCCTTGCCTTCTAAGGATAGAAAAGGCAACACATACAGGGAAAAAAGCAGTGGCCCTAGAACTGAGCCCTGTGGGACCCCACATGTCAGAGGGTTGATTCTGAGCCTAAAATGCTGACACAGAAGGACCTATCAGCCAGATATTACCTGAACCAGGTCATATACTTCAGCATAGAGTTCAGCTATTTAAAAAAAAAAAAACACTACAAAAATCAGACGGAGTAAACGATAATTGTAGATTCAGAGATACTTGCCGTGAGAAGAAATCTTTGAATGTTCTACGAACTGGGAATCCAGCCCGGCGGATCTTCACGGTCTCCAACATCCCAGAATATCTTAGCTGGTTCAGGACGATCTCTGGGTCAAACACATTTGGATTCTACAAGTGCAAAATGACAGATTAACAAGTGAGCGATAATATATGATGGTCATTCGCTGAGAAGGAGGTTTAGTTCCAAATGCAGAGAAAGAGAGAAATTGAGATGGGAAGAATGTACATCAAATTAAAAAGTGATTAAGGATAGAGATGAAAACAGATGAATGAAGAAAAGGAGAGGGAGGGAAGGGTGGAAGGTGCAGCACCTGTAGACCAAGAATCAGCAAAGTTTAGGCGAGAGCTTTGAAGAGGATGAAGAACAGAAAGGCAGCTGGTCCTGATGACATACTGGTGAAGGTATGGAAATGTCTAGGACAGATGGGCCTGAGTATTTAAATAGATTATTGAACAACATCTTGTATGGTTAAAAAAAAAAAAAAAAAAGCCTATAGCATAGAGGAGAAGTAAACTAGTGCCCTTTTTCAAGAACAAGGGTGATGCCCAGAGGCAAAGCAGCTACAGAAGTGTAAAGCTGATGAACCAAACAATGATTATCTGGGAAAGAGGAATGGAAACTTGGTAAAGAAGAATGGTTATAATTTGTGAGCAGCAGTATGGTTTCATTGCAAGAAAGAGCATGAAAGAGCACTATCGATGCCACACGTGCTTTGCAAAGGTTGATGGGCAAGTACAGGGAAGGTCAGGAGCTGCACCATATCTTCGTAGTTTTAGACAATGTGCATGACAGTGCCGAGGGAAGGTTGAAGTGTCCGAAAAGTATGTTAGAGTGGTACAGGACAAAATTTCAATTAATTTCTGTTTGGGGATTAATCAAAGTATGTTTGAATTTGAATTAAGAGGGATGACAGCAGTGAGGTGCGCAGTACAAATAACAGATTGGTTGCAGGTGGAAATGGAGCTGCATAACGGATCGGTCCTGGTTTATAGATTGCACTGTGAGAGTTAGGTAGGTAAGTGGAGAAAAACCCTGAGAGGTGCATCAATGGTGAGTGTGAAAAAGAGGTGCAGGAGAAATTACAGGTACGATGGAGTTGGTGGGGAAGAGTGTCTAGTGTTATCTTTGATCAAAATGTTTCGGTGAGAATTATAGGAAAGGTTTACAAGACAGTAGTGGAACCAGCATTTCTATATGGTTTGGATGGTTTGGACACATAAAGAGCAGGGAAAGTGAATAAACTGGTAGAAGGATGCTGAAGATGACGCTGCCAGCAAAGAGTAAAAGGGAAGGACAAAAGAGAAGATTTCTGGATATGATGAAAGAGCCACCACAACAACCTCTAAGGAAAAAGCAGAGAAAAGAAGAAGCTCTAAGAGAGGCATTACATTAACAAAAAGATTGGAGCAAACTGACCTTTTCCATGTTGGGCTTAATGCATCGAATGAAAAAAGGGTTGGATGCACTGAGAGTGGCCATGAGAGCATGAAGGGAGTCCTAGGGAGATAAAGAAAAAAAATAATTGGCTTACATATGAAAATACAACATTTCCATGGCCATACCGTAACCATGACTTATTATTACACTTCCCGTTAACGACTGCGAATTAGGTCACTCACCCTGAACTGGGAGCTCACTGTGGGCTTACGTCTAGCTGTTCCCATCTTCTCCTCGTTGTTCCTGCTGCCAACTTTCTCAAACAAGTCATAAATGAAGTCCAGTCTGCAGAGCAACAAAAAAAACCAATCAGTAACAGATTTTTTTATATTTTAAGGCAAAGCAAGTTTATTTGTATGGCACATTTTATGAACAAGAAAATTCAGTGCTTTACATAAAAAGATTTTAAAAATGCATTAAAAAGTAAAAGAGTTTAAAAGCAGAAATTAAAGACAGACAGACATAAGTTAAAGAGAACTAAACAAAAGAAATAAAGGTTGTAGTGCATTGAAAAACTCACAATTAACTCATGAAAAAAGGGCATATTAGATTTATCTCCCAATCTTTTTACCTGAGAATAACTGAATTTAATCTTATATAAGTTAATGCAGCACTCGTGTATCTGACTAAACTACCTGCTGTCCTTGAGCATGTTCAGGATGTCGTCTCTGAAAGTGTCTCTGTTCTTCTCCAGGATTCCCCTGACGTCGTACAGAACCTGTTCAAGGCAGATGTAGGTTTCCCAGGTTGAAAACAGTCATTTAAGGAGTCTGCTGACATAAAAGTCAAATATGTGCCCATAACCCACCTCTCCAGCATAATGTTTGATACCAAACTGATGATCAGCAAGTCTGGGCTTAACATAGTAAGGGTTTGTCTGTGGGTGGGGGTGGAGGGGTACAAAAATAAATAGGTAAAATGGGAAACGGAAGCTTAGCATTTTGCGATTTTTGCATACATTGCATAAAAAGAATATTTAAGTAACTCACAGAGTGTCTGCTGTGCAACTTCTCCAGCAGAGTGAAGTCTGTTCCTTTGGGGAATCGGCTCTCTTCATTCACCAGTGCCAACAAGCCCAGTTTCTGAGCGGAAAACAAAACATGATGGTACTGTGTCAGCGTTAATAAAACAGCACTGGTTTATGAGTAATCGGTAATAGAAGAGTCCCCAGAAAGCATGTGTGGCAGACATCCAGCTTGGGTTTGTTTGTCAGCAATATTTCATACCTTCTCTATGAGGTCAAGACACTCCGCATTGTCCATCCAGTCTATCGCATCCCACTGAACACCTTCTCTGTGAACGTAGACCCAAATGGTGAAGCAGCAATAAAAAGGGATGAATGCTTAGGTGCACTGCGCTCACTAGTCATAGGATCACCTGTTGTACTCCAGTTGCTCCAGGGAAAAGATATGCTTGTTAAAATACTCCTGCAGCTTCTCATTAGCGTAATTGATGTTGAACTGCTCAAACCGATTCACCTGCAGGCACGGAGACACATACTGTATTTAATAAACACATCATACGTAGTTCTAGATTGAATATGTACAATTACAAGTCACGTGAAGCAGAAAAAAGATGATATTTCAATTCTGTTTTGAATCAAGAGGGAGAGTAGCAGCCAGGTGCTGCTATTTAAATGATTGATTAAGTGATCACATAACCAAGTGTGACCATGATGCCAGTGAGGATTTAAAGGCTTTTTGATGGAGCAAGTGTTACAAGATGAGATTCTCCAGGTGTGTGTTAACACAATGCCAAGGTGAAAGGACATCAGCAGTGATCTTAGAAAAGCAATTATTGCTGCCCATCAGTCTGGGGCTTTTAAGTCAACAAACAAAGTGAACAAAAAGATACTTAAATGTGGAAAACATTTAAAACAATAACAGATTTTCTCAGGTGTTGACATCCCAGTAGTTCACGCCAAAGTAAGGCCATGCACATTACAGAGAAACTGGAAAAACCAAACAAGCACTCCAACTCAAACTCTACAGGTCTGAATATGTTAAATGTCTATTCTTATGTTAAATGTTTGTTTAGGTTATGACATTTTACTTTGAAAAATTCTTCAAAATGACTTTTTTCTTTGTAGGCATTGTCAGGAGAAAACGTCTTTCTGAAAAGCAGTTTGCATATGGTTTGATATGAACAAAGTACATTTGGAAGAAACAATTAAAAACCTGCCAGAAGGTTCTCCTTTGGAAAAATGAAACCAACAAGGAGATGTGGAGATGTTTAGGCCATAATGCACATCTCTATGTTTGGTTTAAACTTAACAGTGGTTTCCAGAAATGCATCTTAGAAATTGTCGTGGTCCGGCTGCTGATTCAACATTGAGCTCGTGTTCATGGGTTTATCTGTTTGAGACCATCTGTTTGACAGCTAAAGTTTTGATGAAGCTGGTTAATGCAAAAGGACAATGATGACCATCCCCACTTCAGCCTTAGAGCCACCTGAACCTTGATTAGTGACACGGAATGAGGAGCAGGAGATGGGAGATGAGAACTCATTAACTCAAAAGGCAAAATAAGGAAAAGAAAGTCAGAATTAGTGCTCTGACCTCAAAGTTCTCAAAGCCGAAGATATCAAGGATGCCGATAGATTTGAAGTTTTCCTTCCCTTTGATCTTCTGATTAATCTTGAGGATGATCCAGGAGAAACACTGGGAATACAACGCCATGGCAACAGAGTCCCGGGAATCAATGGCCTGTAACGCAAAGATGGAAACCAGAGGCAGGTTTCGGTGAGTGTACAGGGAAGTGGCAGTGAGCAATCAGAAAAAGCAAGTGTGTGCACACTGGCCTGCTCAATAGTGAGGGGAGAGCAGATTTCCTCCCCTCTGAGGATTATGGAGCGCTGAGTCAGGACTTCGTTCAGCTGGAAGGCGTCCAGACCCAACAGCTCGCTGGCATTAGTGACCACTGGAAACACAAGCAAAGATGTGCTGCTTCTTTGCAATCCAGCTGAGTTTTTCTTTTTTTTGTATTAGTCATTTTACACCAGCGATGCTCTGACCTTGCTTGGTGGTGATCTGTGCTCCTCCTGCAGTCATGAACTCAATGTTGCCGAGCTGTAAGACTCCCGATAGCAGCTTAAACATGTCTCTGATCTCCTCTTGTGTAAACTCTAAAACCTTCAGCGCCCCCTGCACACAGATAAATGTACGGACACAGAAAAGGCGCCTCGGTTATAATCACATATTTCAGTCCTTTGCAAGTGTTGAACAGTGTCAAAACCAGATGCAACTAGATCACACTGACCATAACGCTGTTATACACTTCTTTATCATTCAGACTCTTGTCCTCTAAACATCCTGATTGGCTGAGGTAGTGGAAAGATTCAGCAGGATCCTCCAGGAAGTAGAGACCTTGCAGAGGAAATGTACAATGTCACTGTAGCACTTGTACAATGCAGCTGTAAGGAGACATAGTTCAGTTTTAAAACTTATCAGCTGATAATTATCAGTTGTTACGGTCTTATATGATTGTTTCGTGAAACCACACATTATATTCAAATTATTTTCAAAGTTAAACTTATGCAGAAGTGCCTTGAAGACCACTAATGGTAACTAGTGCAGGCTCCAAAACAACTGATACCAATGGGCTCTTTAAGAAAAATGTTGTTTTATTTTTTTACTGTGTGAAATATGAAGTCAATAAATTTACGAATACAGGAAAAAAATTAAGAATTAATTTTGAAAACAAAAGAAAACAACATACAATAAATGAAAAAAAATATATAAACAACAAAAATTTATATTTAAATGGTCTCATAAAAATGTTTTTTTCGGATACATTTAGAAAAATTTGTGAAAAATGAATTTTAAAGAAAGTCACTGCAGTGTCGGTATAAGAGTCCCTCCATCTGTTTAGTGTTGTGGGGGTCCTTTTGTAATCAACTCAATGATTAAAGGTAGGGTATGCAGTTCTTTGTTATTTCTAACCCGGATTCTAACCTCATCTAAATAGACTGTTGCCCATAAAGCATTTTTTTTTTTTTTTTTTTTTTACATCTTTTCGTGAAATGATTGTAAATAAAAAGAGGAATGTTTCTGGAAACTAATTTGTTTTAACTTCATGAGGAACAGTGCAGCTGTTGGACTTCATAGATACATATTTTTGTCCAACCAGGGTTCCTTTCTCCAACTCCACCCTCTTGTCAAACATAGCAACTCCTAGTTGGGGCTGCTGCCCCACAGTGGTTCCCAGTTTGACTCCCAGTGGGGGTCTTTCTCTGGTGGTTTTGCATGTTCTAGCCGTGCTTGCGGGGTTGCGTCAGGAAGTACATCCGTTGTTACACCTATGCCAAATTAGTATGCGGGCTGCAACGTTCCAGTGTGGCAGCGGCTCCAAACGGAAGGAATAATCAACATAAAACAACTAGTTCTTTAAAAAACACAATATGGTGATGCAGAGTTTACGCCCACCTCTTGTATACATTTCAAAGAGCAAAAAGAATCAAATGAACACTGTCAATATTTGAAGATGATCGCTGAGGTTTTTACTTTTATGCTCTTTATTAGCTCCAGCCAGCAGAGCGTAGAAGATGTGGTAGTTTCGCTCTCCAGGGTTTTGCCGCACCACACGGTTCTGCAGAAAGAAAGATCTCACCTCATCTCAACAACATTTCTATTAATATTTTAATACGATTATTAGTGCCAAAACTGTCAAACCACTTGAAATGAAATGTAGAAATGACATAAGCGATGTTTACCTTTTCCAGTAAGTCTGACAGGTAGACGGTCAAGGAAACAACTGCCTGTCATGTTTGTACCAATCCGCTTAAGAATACTTGTTTTAAGAACTACTTTCTTGTCCAAGAAAGAGAAAATAAAAGAAATAAGGATACAGTCGATGACACAGCCTCCTTGAATGTTGCCACACTCAGAGAAGTGAAGCTGGATAAACTTCCCAAAACGACTGGAGTTGTTGTTGTAAACGGTTTTTGCATTTCCAAACGCTTCCATGATGGGACTGCAGGGAAGACAAGAGCTGGGACCTGAGCTTTGTGTCATGTAATGTATGTGTTTTACAAAAAAAGGTCTTCTTTTGACATACACATTTCTTTACCAAAGCTTACTAAGCTTTTACTAATCTGATTTCTCACTTTATGCAAAAGAAAAAAAAGAAATCCACTAGTGGATCTAGTGGATTAACAAGTTCATCCATGAAATCCCAGGTCAGTCACCTAGCAACAATCAGAAGTGTTGAGTCTTGCCTTTGACAGTTTGGGGAGTTTATCCTTCAAAAGGTACTTTAATCAGGAACAGCTTCAGAAGCCAACTCAGCATAACTCATGATTGCCACTATCACAATCATTAAATTCAGGTTTCACTTTTTTAATCTTTGACTCATTGCGCGCATCCCTGGCCGGGTGTTGTTGTGTTTGAATCTTTCAAATCAGATAACCAACTTCACCAGTTCTGGATCTGGTAGCGGTTTCTTCCCGTGTTTCCTGCTGGCCCGTGCACGCTCTGGATGATGGACTGAATCACCGTGATGGGTCGATACAACCTCAGCGAGGATGCTTTTCAAGAACTGACATTGTATGAATGCAATTATAGTGAGATGGACCAAAGGGAAATTAACTGAATTATGTCTGAATAAACAAAAGAAAATCGTATTATTATATGACTAAATGAAGCTCTCTTTCATTTTACTTCTGCTAATCTTGTTTATGTTCTCTATTAAGTGCCCTGAGATTACTTTTGTGTGAATCAGCGGTATACAAATAAACTGAGTTGAACTGGGCTGAACACAAGAGATTGATAAGTTGAGGCAGTTTCAAATATATGAAGCAATTACAGTCCTGAAGCTGGTGACAATAATTAGAAGTGTAAAACCACTACTTTGTTCCTGTGTACCTGCTCTGCACGATGGCCTGCTCCACCCGTGTGCTCTTCTCTGACGGAGAAGTTCCGGCTGAGTTCTGGCTCATAACCGACAGAAATTGAAGCAGGAGTTTAGTGCTCTCCGTCTTTCCTGCCCCTGATTCACCGCTAGACCACACACACAAACACACGCACACAAACACACACAGAATCCAATTCAATTAGAAGCACTGTGAACTTCTCTGACATTCCAATATCTCAGTCTGGTCTGGTAATCTAATTGATACTGGTGTTTGATAGCCTCAGAAACATCCCACTCTCTTTCAATTAGGATACTGAGTGAGACAAAGTCTGCATGTGATTAAAAGCAGGATGAGTTACTGGACACTAGAGTGAGATCAGGACACTAAATCATCTTATAGCAGTGTTGAGGGAACATTATTAGTTGTTTGTACCAAAGAACTTCCAACCGTGATTTGGTCCTTTAACGTCCTTCAGCTTCAACTTGAACTTTGCTCTTTATTTCACATCAATAAATCAATGAGATTGCTTTGTTTAAAGGTGACTTCAATTATAACCTAGATTTATGTTTTTGTTTGTTTGTTTGTTTTTGCCCTCAACTTGCTTGGGAGCATAATACACCGTTTACACCCAATAAGCTGTAAACGTGGCTGGTTCGCAATACAATAAGGTCAACCATCAGGCTTTAGACCTTCCCCAGTCTTTGTGCAAATGTAAAGCGTCTGACTCCCGGCTGCAGCTTCACATTTATGATGCTGGAGAAATACTTGCTTTGTCACGTAACCCTCCACTAAGACCTATATCAGGTAGTTTTGCTTTAAAAAAAAATGTATCATGCCCAATTTTTCAAAAGTTGAAGCAATTTCCTGCGATCTTACAGCAAAGCCACAGAAAGACGATACAACAGCACCCTTTTCAGCCACATTGTTGCAGTTCTGTTCCTAGCAGCTTGCTTAAGGGGGTGTGTCGGACTATTGCAGTGGGATGTAAAGATAAAGATAGACAAGCTAATCAATTAATTCCAGATGAGGCGCTGTTACGTCACAGTACCCTACAACTCTGAAACGCACACTAAAAGTCCCCATTTTCACACATTTGTGGCCCCAAGCGAAGGGAGAGGATTGTGTTACCTAATGATTTTTGAGTAATGATTCTCCCCAGATACCGGATTGGTATGAACAGCAGGAATTACCAAAAGTCAAACAACCCTGTGCCTACTGGAATAAGCTGCAGGTCTGTCCCAGGACGTAGGAAATGCACAAATGAATAGCTTTTAGTTTTAAACCTACCTTATGAGAACACACTGGCTGTCGTGGCGTTTCCAGATGCAGCGGTAGCATTCGTTGGCCACAGCAAAAATGTGCGGCGGGAGCTCCCCCAGATGGTGCTTGGAATACAAGTCCACCCTCTCTAGGTCATAAAGCCCTGCGATCTGCTTGTACGGGTTGACGGCGGCCAGGATGCTGCCGATATTGGTCTGGAAGCAGGAAAGAACTGTTATTTCAGGTCTCATTATTGCTTTTACTTTGGAACCACTTTTTTTACATTTAAAATAGGTGATAACATCACAAACCAATAGACAAATAGACTGATATATGCAGAAAAAACAGTACATGCATCAAATTTAGAATAAAGAGGATCAGGAACAACAGCAGGGCGGAGATATGACAGTAAAAATCACAAACAGTCACATTTTTTTTATCAGAAACTTAATAAGTGCAATGCTGTATAATGGAGGTTTGAATTCCATTATGAATCATTAGTGCGTTTTCAGTCACTTTGTTTTTAATCCTTAGCAACATGAGGATGCACAATATTCATCCATGAATGTATGAACACACACTGACACAGAAACCTGGACCACACATGGGAAATTGCAATGATCCGCTTAAGGGGAAATCTGTATCTGGACAATATTTCATCATCTAGATTAGGTCACACTCAGGGACAGTGTCTGGTAATCTTCCCAGTGTCCGCTCACAACAGGAGTGATGGAACTGCTATGGTTTATGACACTAATTAATCAAACTCTGTATGTACTGCAGCTACGTCACAAATGCACCGATCTTAACATGTAAACCTCGCAGCTTCGATTAAATTTAATTCAATTCAGCTTTATTTATACAGCATCAAATCATGAGCGATGTCATCTCAAGGCACTTCAACAATACAGTTCAACTCATTCCAAATTAGTCTAATTACTACAAAGCTAAAAAATAAAAAATAACAATAAAGATTTATGGCTTCGCTAAGGAAGCCAACAGACAGCATCAAACCTTTTCTTACGATTCAAACATCAGGCAGCGAGGTCAATTATTGCTAAGGCCCCGGTGCGTCTGAATCCATAAATGAAAAGTTTCAAACTTCCCCTGGAGTTAATGTACACACAAGAGGAACGCAGAGGGAGCTTTGTGGAATGGGCTCCTATGACTGAGCGGCTGCATGCAAGCCTCACATTCCCATCACCACGTCCAAAACCCAACGTTGGACGGAGGGGAGTAAAGCATACCGACACTGGATGAAGTGATGAATTACACTTCTTTAGCAGTCAGATGCTGCAGTCTGGATTTGACTGATGGCAGGAAAACCTGCCTGACTGCAGCGGGCAGTTAAGTGGAGGAGGGATAATAGTACGGGGCTATTTTTCAGGGTTTGGGCCAATAACCACTAGTAAAGAGCTGCCTTAATGCTTCAGCATACCAAGACTCTTTAGACGATGCTATGCTTCCAACATGATGGCAACAGTTTGCAACAATAATGATGAGAACTTTGGTTTTCAAATCAAACGGTTCACATATTGTGTAAGTTGTCATTGAACAACGAAGTGAAAGGCATAGTGACTGCAGTCAATGTAGATCTGAGGTCCAAACGTTACAAACAAGGGAAGCGGAAACTGTGTTTGAAGTCATGAAAATGCATTAGATAAGTACATGAACAGTATGTTGTGCTTCAGCAGTGCGGCTCTCTAGATTTATGTCCTAACATAATACCAGAGGACTGTTACTTCAGTATGAGAAAGAACAGTTCTGAGTAGAAATCCTGCAGGGAGCGACAAGTGTCTAAAATGAATGAAAGTCTTGCTCTGAAACAGTCCAGGAGAGTTCTTGGTCTTGACAAGTGTTTGATCCCAAATGTGGGTAGAAAGAGTTTAACAGGAATAGGTGGAGTGAAATAGTGTTAGAGCACATAAAGTGCAATGAAGTGATGATAAAAGATTAAAAAGATTGATATGTGTCTTCTTCTGAGGGCGGAGTAACTGTCAATCATTACAAGTACAACAAACTGAACATTTGTCAAAGACTGCATTTGTGCAAAACATCATGTTTACACTAAAGATGTTCGATTGGGATGTGTTCAGACAGTCAAATAGGATACGTGCAGCATCTTTTCCTGGGAGAATTTCTGTGCATGAAGGGGACACACTTTCTGCAAACAGAACTGAGGTCATTTTGTTGACGGTGGCATCAGTACTCAGGAAAACAAGATCAGCCCTTTAACTTTGATGTGGACATCAACATGGATTTGTTTGATAGCTGCCAGTTACAGCATTATCCAGTCCAAACATTGTGCCCCAATTAATCAAGTCGACCTTAAAAGAAGAGAGAAACTTACTATTACAGCACACGCAGGCCATTCGATGTTTGGCCACACCCATGCACCCACGTGACATCCACATGCAAACTCATTTGGATGCATACTTTCAAACACAAAGACGGAGCTGGCTGACTGAATGCACTTACATAGATGTGGTCCCTCTGGTAGCGCTGGTACAGGTTGTGCATGATGGCGGCCTCGTGCAGTTCGGCCAGCGCTGACATGTCTTCCACCCCGTCGATGCTGGACTGGTGCATAGCATACACCCGCTCTCTGGTGACCTCGGCCTGCTGCAGGTAGAACACCTGTGCACAACGAGACATGCAGACCATCACCATCACATGAGCTACAGTGCAGTAAACTGTCACGAAATGCTTTTATTTGTTTCTTATTGAAATGAATAAATGAATGGAATGAAACTATGGATTAAAGAAATAAATATGTTCTTTTTCAGTTTTCAAGCTGGTGATGATACTAATACTGATCTTGTTTGGTGTAAGTAGAGAGTCAGTGTGTTCACAGATTTAAAAGTAAAAAAGAATGGGAAGTCTTTCCTTTTTTAGCACGAACCGGGTAATTGGTGCGCAACAAGACAAAAGTCGACTTGGTGAGAATACAGAGCCTTGCGGCTCATCTACCCCTTGTGCCTCCCCCCCCCCCAATACAATCTATGTCATCCATTGCCATGGTAACTCAAGAGAAGAGGACATGATTGGCGAGCAGCCTAGTTGTGGGAGCAGGATCAAAAGATGGAAAGAAAGTCACAGCGAGGAGAAAAAGCAGAGAGGAATAGTAGCAGGTCTGATGCTGCAGGACCTGACAGATGAAAGGAGCTCGGTGTGGATTCGGGTCAGACACGTTCATGGTGATGCCACTATACTACTCTCCATCTCCCTTGTGTGGATTCTTAGACACGCACACAGGAAATGACTGACATTCTGTTTCAGCAGGAATGTCCTTCACTAGTATCCAGAAAAACCAACTTGTCTGAGAAATAGGAACCCGTTTTATCTACAGCATTGGCTCGTTAGTGTGTCACTCTCACAGGCAGCCTCCGAGATGCGTGTGCGTTGCGTGAACAGATGTGGTGGAAGACTGTTGAGAGTGGTAAAGGGGTGTGCTGCAGGCGCTGAGCCCTCCTGTTCTTAAATACGCTGATTTCACTCCAGCAGCGCTGTCTTCTCCTGCACGGAGCTGTGGCGTGCAGATGATTCTCTCAGGTCAAAAAACAAAAGCAACCGTGTAGTATCATCCTTTACTAGCTGTCTGCGAGAGTATGACTGTTTACCATGTCCTGCAGTTTGCCTCTTGTTTGCCTTCTTCTAAATGTCAGAAACATCTTGAGCACATGCTGATAATGGTTCAGCCCATGAAGTCACCACCGTTACTCACTCAACTGTGATGAAATGACCTAAATACACTCATCCTCCATTAGCTATAACTCATGTAGGCTTCTATGAGCAGCGAGCAGCCCAGGATCTTCTCTCTGACCCTGTTCTTTTGACTGTTCATCTCATCTTTTCTACAATCATAGCACTCAAACATGAGAGTGTTACAGCCGGGGAGAAAATCAGGGAGCAGTTCTTGTTGTAAAACAGCTGATTTTAAATATATCCAAGGACTGGGTATTGGGCTGTTGTGGTGATGCCGGTTGTCTATGCCATATTAATTATTATTATTTATAATAACCTTGATTTTAAATTAAAATTATGACGCCTCTAGCTTTTCTCATAACATCACAGCTGAGTTTTCTGAGCCTTTTCTGAGTATTTGTGTGATTGCAAACTAATCTCAACCCAATGCTTTTTCAAGAACAAGGATGCTTTTTATTTTACAGGTGAGAAGTCCATCACAGGGCCACGTCCAAAGACAAAAAAACCATGCACACTCATTGGGGAATATTGAATAACTAATCAACTTTTGGACTGTGGGAGAAGCAGGAGTGAATCCACACAAGTGCAGGGAGAACATGCAAACTTCACAGAGAAAGACTCCCGCCGGGCCGGGGAATTGAACCAGGAACCTTCTTGCTCTGAGGTAACAGTGCTGACCACTAAGCCACCGTGGTCAAGTTAAAGGTGATACAATACAAAAGATCAACTCCCAAAAGAAGGTCCTGTGACTTATTTCACACATTTCTGCAGGTTTTTGTGGCGCTTACTGTAAAATGTAAAGTATTTGAGAAAAGTTTAAATAAAAACTGTCAAACACTGTCACAGGGCAAATATTTTTTTTAAAAAGTCCCTTATTTTCTTGGTGTCTTGTGTTATTTTACTCATTTTTTTGTTTGTTTGCTTTACGAATGCAAAATCTTTCCTACATATGCACAGACTTAAATTTCTCAGTCCGATTTTTTTTCCCAGTGTAATAAATGTTGATTTGAATGACTGATGTGTATTTATGTATCTGTGTGGGCAGAAAGATGGAAAGTCTCATAAAAGCCGCTTATAATGTATCTCAATGTACCTCATTCCAATAGCAAACCATTTCTCTCCTCTTTACACTCTCACTCTGTTACATCGCTCTCATCTGCTCTTCCTCCCTGCAGGATTTTTGTTTCTTCACCTCTGCTCATATTACATTTCACTTTCTCACAACATTTTTGTCTCACGTGTCTTTGTATGTCATCCTTCTCTTAACATGCTTTTTTCTCAGCCTCACATCACCTTCACCTACATTTCAGCCTCCCACAATTTAATTCAAACAGTTTCTTTTTGCTCTGTTAAGCATGTTTTGCATCTATACTTTCTGAAATGTGTCTCTGTATGTCTCATCCGCATGAATTTCTGACAAAGACTCACTTAATGACTAGTAGACTCAGTCTGAAACCTCAGCTTGTAATTGAAACCAAAGTGAGAGTCAATTCAATCAGAGTCAGTCGGCTTCACAATCCGGGGTAAATTAAAGGAGAACAGTGGCTTCGTACACACGCACGCACGCACGCACACATGCACGCAAAACTCATTAGATCAGCAGATTTGTTGAGGGATGACAGATATAGAGGCTTGAGTCTCGATTGTCAAACTTAACGACTGCAAACAGATAAGGACTGTTAATGCAGAAAACAGCCTAATGTTAGCAAACAGCTATTTAGGTGTATTTGACATTTTAACTGTGATTAAAAGGCTAAGACAGTATAATCCTTCTTGTTTTAAAGATATGGCCATAGTCAGCATCGGGCCCCAAAACGGCTCACAGCAGAGCAGACTGGTCGCTTCTACCTTGTTGGGTGCTGCCTCTTAGAGCAGCTAGAGCAGCCACTTCTCTGGTGGAGCGACCACCGCCTCAGACCATATAGGACCCTTCCAGGACCTTTCCAGTTTTGACGAATTAGACCAATAACCAGCAGATTCGTGGTCGTACTCCGCCGTACGGCCACCAGCAGCTCTCCTGCCAGTCCTTCTTTCAGCTCTGGCAGTACTTGTTTCAGAATTCATTTGACTAGTGATATTTGAAATGAGGATGGCCATACAGAACAAAAATCCTTTTTTCTTTATATTGAGTAGTTAGAATTGTAAAAAAAAAGATTCGAAAAATGATGCCGCAAACATTTAAAAAAAACAACTAACAAGGCACTGAAGAAATATTAAGACAAAGTGAATTTTACCTGCAAGTTTTTATTTAGTTTAAGTTTGTAAAAACAAAAACATATTTAATTTTTGTTATTTTTATTTCAGTTAATGGGATTAGTTTTAAGTCTTGTTTTTTGTTAACGATAATAACTCTGGTCAAGAGCACCAAAATCTGGCTTCAACTGACTGTGAGGTCACAGCAGGAGTGTCCAGTTCTTCTTATACAATCTATGATGTGAATCAATCACAATCAATGCTTTATCTGCATTGCGCCCTGAACTGTTCTTCTGTGAACTTCCTGTTCTCTTCTAGACTTTTGGTTGTTGAATGTACTGTAAGTGGCATTTTCTAATTAAGTTTTCTATTTAAACAAAAGATATAGTTTATGACTCCCGCCTCCTGGCCGCCTGCCCTACTGAATTTAAAAGTTGAGTATGTGATCATTTAAAGAGGTATTCTAATACTTCCATTGAGATCTTCAGGAAGTTGTGTCTATTGTCAGGCTCAGTGCTCAGCTATATCTCATCTTTTTGTTGGTTATATTTAAAAGTCATGCTCGAAAAGTCTTGTTGCGAAGTCTTCTTGAACTAGAATGGCTTCATGGATTCAATTTCACACTTTCACACACACACACACACACACACACACACACACACACACACACACACACACACACACACACACACACACACACACACACACACACACACACACACACACACATATACACAGGGCATACAGTCTTCCTGTAAAGCCCTCTGATGTCTGCGACTGCTTTGCATGATTCAGGAGCAGAGCCGTGAGGAGACAAGCCTCCTCATCTGACTTCACATGTGAGCTGCAGCGAAAAAGAGGAGAGCAGGCTGGAGGGGTAAAATAAAATGGAGAGAGGAGAGCTGTGGGCACAGTGGCCTACATATTCTGTTCACCAGAGCAAGATACTGTATGTCACACCGCCGTGTGCACCTGCAGCTCTTGTCACTGACCTTGGATCTGATCCGCCAGACCTCTGCACAACGGATTAGGACACGATGCTGTAATATGATCCTTCAGATCAAAGTGTACAGTAGCAGCTGCAGCATCCAGTGGTAGCTAGTAGTCCTTTGTAAAAGCATCATTTAGGGGGGGGGGGGGTATTTTTGGATTTTCCTGACTGCCAAGCTTAATTAATTGGATTAAGAGTAAGCGTTAAGAAACAAGCATTGAGAATCAGCTGTGATTACATCCTCTCTGCCACACAGCAGCAGATCATTATTGAGATAAATTAATTTATTAAGTCATCTTTTAAGATGCATCAGTCATGGAGTCACTGGAAATTGATAGAAGACGGCAAAACATGTGAAACACAAAATTAAATGTTGGAGAGAGTTGAGTTAATCCCTTAAAACGATACCGAACAAGGGTTAGAAATGTGAAGCCATGAAGAAGAATGTAGGTTAGGAAGCCACACAGCATGCATCAGTTCGTGTCTGCGCACATTCAAACTATGAACGTAATTTCTGCTTTTTTTCATGTAAGTGTACTTCACAACGTCTGTGTGGGTCCAAGTATGTGGCAGCTTTTTGTGTGCACACGCATTCGCGCATCCCTGCTGCATTTTCTTTGCTCGCATGAGCCCTCACCGCAGCTTTTACGCCAGCTAATGAAATCCAGGTCACTCAAAGCACAGCTCATCGCAAACGCAACCTGTGTTTGTGTGTGCATGCATGTGGGCATGTGTGTCTGCTCTGTGGAAGAGCAGGACAAACCAAGCAGCTAAAAAAAGACAACACATTTGGAGCTTTTGCAACAGCCTGATGCTGACTTTGGAGCTGTATCCATAACAACCGAACCACGGATTCTCATCAGCAGGAGGAAAAACATGAACTTCAGCCTATCAGTATTCTTCTGGAACATATCTTTATCTGCTCTCTAGTTTTTTACAAATCCAGTTTCAACACAGTTCAGGAAACTTTATTGTCTTCTCAACTAACCTGTCGCCTTATACAGTGATCTACATAGTCACAAGTGAAACCTTGGATGATGAATGAGCTGTACGTGGAGTTTTATCAATCCATGAAGACTGGTTTAGTTCTTGATTAACCTCTTTTGCAGCCATGAGCTTTAGATGAACTCAGATGAATTATGCTGGTGTTTGGTCCATCTGAAGGGCAGCACAGTGGATTAGTGGTCAGCACTGTTGCCTCACAGCGAGAAGGTTCCTGGTTCGATTCCTGGACTGATGGGTCTTTCTGTGTGGAGTTTGCATGTTCTCCCCGTGCTTGCGTGGGTTCCCTCCGGGTACTCCGGCTTCCTCCCACAGTCCAAAAACATGCAGGGTAGGTTAATTGATCATACTAAATTGAACGTGAGCGTGATTGGTTGTTTGTCTTTCTATGTGGCCCTGCGATGGACTGGCGACCTGTCCAGGTGGACATTTGTTCCTAATCTTTACTGTTCTGCAGAAATACTTCAAACTAGATAAGGAGAAAGCAGTAACTGTTGTTTAAAGTTCATGTATAAAAAAAAAATAAATTAAAAAAAATAAAAAACTGCTTGAAAGCGGGTTACAACTTCCTGAAATCAACTTGATGACTTGTATTTGTCTTCAATTTTATGTTTTGTTTTAGCATGTATGTTTTTGGGCCAAATCCATCCATTAACCTCTGTAGCAGCGTGAGCAGAGAGATCCACACTTCGCTCTCCTGGGCCACCTCCTCAAGGTCTTCTGAGGGAATTTCCTCCTAAACAGCACATATCTGGAAATCCACATCACTATTGGTAATTAAAAAAAACAGCACAGTTTTCCTTGAAATACTAAAAGAAGCTGTAAAAACTATAGAAGGTGATTCTGGAGGGATATCTGAATGGGGAGTGTTTCTTCAATTGGACTCAACCCCCACCGGACAGGCAAGTCAAAACCCTGACTGGACCTAATCTCAGATTAAAAAATAAAAGGGAAAATATAATTTCTTTGCATTTTCATTTATCAAAAGCTTTGCTTTGCTGTTTGCAGTTGTCGCTTTGACTTGTGGGTAACTTCCAAAGCACTGATGGAAAATGTTATCAACTTTATATTTGTTTGCCATCAGAAGGGTACTAAGACTTTGTACTGTTGTGGCATCTCATAGGTTCCTACTACTCTGTAGGACAAAAGTAAATAGTTCCAGAAATATTTGTGTGCGCTGCTGATTTTTGCTGCCAAAGTGATGAACTGGGTCAGTGTGGACACGTTAGTAGAGTACCAGAGCAGAAGCAAAGGACCTACGAGGGAAAGGAGAGAAAATAAAAACGAAGACCTGAACTCAACTAAATAGTGTTGACAGTTGATTTTATTTTTAGCTGTGTTGCTCATTATTATTAAAAATGCTTTAAGGATTTTGAGCGCCCAGAGGCCACGAGAATCAAACATGTATTTATGACCCTGCAGGAGGAACATGGAGCTGAGCAGCAGGGATGGATGGGAAGCCTGGGACTGCATTGGTCACGTCCTGTTGTAGGAGGGTATAGCTCTCCATCCGGCTGGTTCTCCATCAAATATTCACCATCTCCAGCAGAGGCAACATTTGAACACCAGCAGATAGCAAAGAGGGAGGGCAAAAGGAAGCCGGCAGAGCTGGGTGGGGGTTGGGTAGTTAATAATCCAGAGTAAAGAGAATGCCTGCTTCTGTAACCTCTATTTTGGGAAATGCCCTGTCTATCCCTGTTGTGTCACCAAACAGGAACGCTGTAGCAGCTGCATCTAAACAACGAGGGCTTTTACAGCAGTATCTGGGCAGCTCACATTAAAAAAGCCACATGAACACAAATTCATTGCGCATGAATTAATTGCACATCAACGGAAAAGAGTTTTGAGTCTTGATGCTTTTCGGGGGTAAAAAGGGTGGATGGTGACTTTTGAAATCTGGCAACAAAAAAAAAAAAAAACCCAGGTCTATTAATAGCTCGTTCCTTAAATGGTGCCAACTAGAGCGCACAGGCGTGTGTGCCAAATACATCCAGCATCAGAAAACTCTAAATCCACTGATACAGATTATATGAGCCCACAGATGTCCTTTTTTAATAAAAAAGAAAAAAGATTTGAACATTAAATTCAATTATTTTGGCAGGGGAGGTGGTGTTAAATGGTTGGACATGCCACGGCTGCTGTGTTCTGTTATTTAGAACATTTACAGTCAACCAAGTCTTCGCATCTCACATTGCGAAACAAGCCTGGGCGTTTGTCTTCACATAATACTTTCTATCCATCCTCTGATGGCTGAATGTATGCCAGAGATGAATTCTGAATATGTATGAGGATGAAGACGAGCAGGCAGGAAACTGGAGCACCAAGACCAGGAGTTTCTATCGATCTGAGGTTGAACCTGCACAGCTGCTCCCATCATGTTGACCTTTCTGTGAGAACAAAAGCACCATGAAGATGACACACTGCATGCAGCCACAGCACCTTTCACTCAGCGGTAACGCTGACAACATGTAGTTCACTTCTTGTTTACATTCATCTCTTGTTTTTTCCGTACAGTGTTTCTAAAGCTGGTTCCCTTTAGACTAATTGCACTTAAAACAGTTGCCTGTATGCCATCACAATATGCCGACGGTTTCAAAGGTTGACTTATCACTCCCGTCTGATGTAAACTTTTCTAAGCTCTTACAGAGTTTTAAAATATGACCAACAGTATTATCTAACGTGGGGGCACCTTTGTCGCAGGATGTTAAACATCTCATTCGTCATTCTTAATGGAAAACAACATGAACGCTCCGATTGGCTGAAAAATGGCCAAGAACAACAATTTTAAGTGGCTGCTTTTATGCCAAGCAATGGAACGACATCTTCTAATCCCAGTCCATATACTTCTAATTCATGCAAAAGCCCATTCCTTGGTTCAGTCAAGTCTGGCCTTTCATGTGCATTGATGTGTGATAATGCGTGCAGCTGTGGAGAATGTAAACGTTAATGGAGGGTCCCAAGATAAACCCAGTCAGAAAAGGAAGTCGTGAATGGTTTGTGACAGTTTTTGTCTGCATTTCTTACCTCTCCATAGTCGGTTGTGACCACGAGGGTTCCATCACCACAGGAGTTGACCGTGGCAGGAAGCAGCTGCTCCTTCTCTCTGACCCAAACTCGTGTCCCCTGAATCATACAAATGGAAACAGATGCTGAAGTTAAGCAGTGCGTCCAGTACAAAACCGATTAAAGTCAAGACATTCTTGGTTATGTAGTGAACCATCTACTGACCAGAGGGCGTTCTGTGAACATCATAAGAAACTAAGAATAGCAGGTGAGCAAAAACAATTTGGATGCAGCTGTAGGTTTGATGGTGACAAGTTCACTGATATATTGCAATTATTCCGTCATTATAACACTGTCTTAGCAGCCAATACAAAACATAAAATGATGCAGAGGCTCTGGTGATAAATAAAAGTTTATTTTAATTTAGTTTAATAAATAAAGTACAGAAAGATGCAGGGATTGTGTTTATATGTAGCATTATTGAATCGAACTAAACCGTTGTGAAGTGTGCTCTTCTCAGAACTTTTTAATACCCACATAGCTGTCATTCGGAAAAATCACTAGACTCTGACTTGAAGATAAGTGAAAGGCTTTTTATAGGGAATATAAATTAAAAACTCTCAACTTCAAAAGTTAAATATGCTGCATACAGTTAGCTGTCATATTCCAGGGTTTGTGATTGTTTGTGTTTTGTTGGAAACTGGTGCTCTCTGTTGTCGGAGTCCTGTTCTGTTTACTTCCAGCTTTGTTTTGAGAGTCTGATTTCTTGTGTTTAAATTCAGGAATTAATTTTGTTTTGATCTCCTGACTCTGCTCACCGGGATCTCATCATTTTAGTAAGTATTTACTATTTATTTTCATGCCTTCCTTTCCTCCCCTGCTGGTCCGTTGTCACTCCACATGGCCTGTTCGTCTTGATACCCATGTTCTCCGTGTTTTTGTGTTCTACTGTTTTGGACTTTTGGTTGTTTAGGAATGTCCTAGCTGGCTGCATTTTCAGCTTCGTTTGTGTCTAAATAAAAAGACTTTGTCTATTACTCTTGCATCGCAGTCTTCTGCGTTTGGGTCCACCCTAAACCTCCCACTTTTACAGTAACTTACCCTGGTAATGTTCAGGTTAAAAGCAAGCCACTACTAAATATAAGCTGCTTATTTTTTGTTTTATATAAATGTAAAATTATAATGAGTGACAAACATGAGGGAAACATAATCATTTACTGACATCTGACAGAACAATTACTCTTGACATGAAGATTATTGTTAATGTTCATTTTACATGTAAGGTTTTACATGATAAATTAAAGTACAAAGAACTTTATTTCATTTCAGGTTAGTATTAGTGATTTTATGTATAATTTAAAAGGATTATAAAAAGTGGTAGTACACTGGCTGCTTCAATAATGTACAAATGTTGTTGTAGACACTCTCAAAACGATAGCCTGAAGCATAAGAGGTCTAAATCATAAAAAAAAAAGACTTAACAGTACATTAGATGTGTGCTTAAAGTGAGCCACAGAGAAGGCTTGGAAATGAAATGTTAAAGAAGCAGATGCTCCATTGTTTCCCTGACAAGATTTACCTCTTTCAGTTCCCTCTGAAATGTCTGTTTTCTGGGCTATTTGTGTCTTTCCTCCCACACAACCCTGTAGACATACACACTGATGATAAAAGGAAAAGCAGCTATGCCCCAAGCCAGATAACCAGGTAGAAATCAGTCACAAAGATGTGTAATGGACTGTTGTGTGCATATACACACTATAAGTATTTAATATATGCACTAGCTGGTCACTAGAGCGGGTTTTTTGGGGGCATGTCCTATCTGGGACGTCTTACTTTGTTTGGAAATTATCATTATAGGCTGAAAAATGTGCATACTGTATCATGTTTTGTATGATTAAAATCAGGTTAAATGATTTTTGTGTCAACCAGGAGCACTTGTTAGCTACAGGTTAACAATATACAATATATATATCACCTTCCTTACAATTATACGTACTTTATTCTTGCTACGTAAGTTTTCATTACCGTGTAATAAAAACGTTCACTTGGACCGTTGTGGTTCATCTTTTGCTTTAAGAGTATCTTGAGTGAGAGTTAAGATATCAGTGTCACATATCTCAACTGATTGAGAGGCAATCCATGTCCAGAGGTTTCCAGTCCTAATGGAGCCATCCGAGGTCCAAGTTCCAACCTGTGACCTGGCGCTACATCTCCTTTCCTCTTCGGTCTGCCCTGGTTTCCTGTCCCTATGCTGTCAATCAAAAGTGCTTCTTATTTTTTTAAGTCTTCATGTTCTTTCTCTCTGATATCCCCTCATAAGCTGCTGTCCTCATATGCCCCCCTCATCCCCTCACTGGCAGATTCCAGCACATTGGACCGTAATATTGACCTGAAGAACAGCCTGAGGGTCCTACGCTCACAGTTCACCAGCTCTTCATTGTACACTGTTTCAAATGAAAAACTGACCCCTGACCCTAATTAAACTTCTAACACTGGTCTTTTAACATCAGCCCTGAAGCAATGGATGCTTACTTATTGTAAAGACACAAGCACGGAGTCTTTAGGAATCTTGATGTTCATTGCAAACCAGAGTTTATTCCTTGCTTCTGTCGTTTGTCTCTCTGAATCTGTCTTATTTTCAGTTAATATTGGTCTCTGTTCCCAGATCAATGTTTTAGCCCAAGATAAAACATCGTGAAGGGGAATTAGAGAGTTATTAATGACCTGCTGCTGTTACAGCCAACATCCATCCACACCCTTGCACCCAGCCTCACCTCCTCCTCTTGCTGCCCTCCCCCCTTCTATTACGGACCAAGACAGACAGGAATTGTCATACATGTCAACAAGCTCCCATCTTCTTGGTGTGCTAAAATCTACAAGGGTCTCTAGATAACACAGCTCTGTTTCCCATTGTTTCTTTGCTCAAAGGAAAAAAAGACAGACAGGAACCAAACAGCCAAATTCAGGTTTCCAGCTCTCTCCATTTCCTTTCATTCATGTTCTGTTTCTTGATTGCAAAATTTAACATTCAGTCTTCCTCTGCCACTCCTTCGTTGATTGCACGGGACTTCTTTCGAAGGGTCTTTAATTTATTTAATGACCTGAGTTTTGTTTCTTGAAAAGCCCCAGTCTGTCGTTTTAGCAGCCAATTGCTTCAACAAGGGACCGTCTTTTACAGTTCCCATAATACCCTGCTTCATGGAGTCCTCAGCTCTGGGGCTGAGGAGATTATAGACCTTATTGTCTTGTTATCGACAAATCTCATTCAGCCTATGTACACGACACCAGACTCGTGTTTAAGTGTTCCCTCAGAGGCAGGTTTTTGAGGGGCCCAGCTTGACACCTGACCCCAAGTCAGTCAGTGTAAAAAGGACAGGAGACACGCTCTATTGGGGTAATAAACACGGGGAATCCAGGAATGTAAAAAGGGCTCTTTAAGGCTTCCTGGACTTCATATTGGTAGGTCCAGTCACATAGCTGCCAAATGGCAACTCAATCAACTCCAGACCTTTTATCTGCTTCCTTTTATTGTGAAATGTTGAGGGAATTAAACGCACTCAGACAAATTAACTAACCTTCAGTCAATGGTCAAAATACTTAAGAGCCCTTGAAAATAGAGGGGCTTAAAATGACTGTAATTCCTAAATGAAAGAAATGCCATATTTTGGTGAAACCTCTTCAATTAACGCTGAAAGTCTATGCTTGTCCAAATGCTTCTGGACCTGACTGTAATTCTTCTACGCAGGATAGAAAGCAGACAGGATGATTAAACCACGATGAACAAAATGAAAGCACTATTAACCAAAACCCTGACCATCCAATAATCTTCCATACACACACACTTCCAACACACAAAAGAGAGCGTTCAGCCAAGATGTTCAAACAGCTCTGTGTGCTTCTGATAAATGCCTCGTTTCTGCTCAGGCGATTACATAGATGCCCGTGCCCTTTGATTGAGGAAATGCCCTGGAGACCATCTCTGATGACGGACCCCTTCCTCTTAATGATGGTCACATCACACACCAACAAATGCAAATGAATCTTCAGGAAAACACAACCAATAAAATAAGTAAACCCTTGATAAGAATACCAACAGCAGCAGGCAGGGCCTATATTTGCAAGTTGAGTGACTGGGGAGACGAGGAGATCCGTGAGCTGATCAGCCTCGGACACCAAAACCCGGTGTATGTCCGGAACCACAAAAGATGATCCAATGTTTGACCAACTGGCCACAAAAATTAAAAACCTGGGCTTTGCAAAATGCAAAACCCGGCCAAAAAAAATGCTTATCCCGATGTTCATCCATTCTCATTTAGAAAATTGTGTGATTGCATATTTCATCCTGTGATGTAGGGATAATACGTCATTCTACACGCCCACATATCTTATGTTATGTTACGAGGATAGCGCCTCTCGACTCGCCTTCCTTCCCCTTAACTCACCTTCAGACACGGGACAGCAAATTACACGCCCTGCGTTTGTATTACCCAACAAGCATCATACACGTGCTCATTACTCAGTGATAATAGCGAGATCTAATCTAAAAACGCCTTATGTTTTTTTTTTGGGAGAACTAGATGGATGTTTCTTCTGTTGATGTTTAGCTTCAAATATCAACAGATGTGCTATGATCCAGAAACTGTTCACCCTACTTTAGAGGTCAGAAGTGCATGAATTCAGTTCAGTTGTTATGCGAGTTAATCAATCGAGGGGAGGCATATGTTCAGGCACAGTTTTAGAAACTGATCTTATATGGCACTATCAAGTCGTTTTAGGCTTGTTATTTTCAAAATGCACTCAGACAAATTAACTAACCTTCAGTCGGTGGTCAAATTACTTAAGAGCCCTTGAAAATAGAGGGGCTTAAAATGACTGCAATTCCTAAATGGAAAATGACATATTTTGGTGAAACCTCTTCAATTAAAGCTGAAAGTCTATGCTTTGAGATTATTTTGATTTTCTGTTTTTCAAATCCATTGTGTTGCTTTAATCTTAAGAGCCCTATCATTGCCCAAATGCCTCTGGACCTGATTGTAATTCTTCCACAAATTAAAGCTTCGGCGCAGAATAGAAAGCAGCTTCTGCTCTTTATAATAGGATAAACATCTGATAAGCGTGTGGAAGTTGGTTCAGTTGTAATGTGAGTTAGATAGTCAAGGGGAGGCATATGTTCAGGCACAGGTTTAGTAACTGATCTTATATGGCACTATTATTATTATTACCACAGGTAGAGCCTATATTTTTATTGTTATTTTCAAAATAAATGTTCAGATGAACAATACATGGTTGCCTCTATTTGTTTCATTTGTTGCACTTTGATGAGTGCTAATATTTTTAAGGAATGTTATCACCTAAAGAAGGCTGAGAAGTGTGTAAAGTGAAAAGTTCACTTTACACACTTCTCACACAACCCTCCTTAGGTGAGAGTCAAATCCAGACAGAAGAAGGAAACCTGGTTTTAAGGTGAAAGAAATAAGGTAGATGAAAATTCTGAACATGGATATCCAAAGAACACGATTAACACTAAAACAAAGAACATTAAAAAAAAAAAAAAAAAAAAGCTAAATAACTTAACCCCAACAACCACGAGATGTTAATTCGTTTTCTGCGTATTCCTTCAGACTGTAGTTACCTGTCAATGCCAGAAACTCTCTAAACCTGTATCGCATGGGTCAAGGTAAAACTCAGTATCACAGCTGCCTTAATTTTTTTAATTCTGGAGTGCAGTTGTTCTGTTTCAGAGACCTAAACTGTGTCAGCAATGCTCCATCAAAGGTGATAATACAATCAGGACAGCGAGGCTTAAAGCAGATTATGGAAGCAGGAAGGAGAGCATCTGTTTGTGTGTGGGGGCATGCGTGGGCGGGTGGTTGTCACCTGCCTATAAATAAGTCGCATCTGTCCCTGAAAGAGATTATGGCATAGTTAAGAAACAAAATGGTAATGGGTTTAATGTCACAAGCAAATACAGCAAAAAAATAAACAAAAAAAAACCCCGGTCCTACACCAAAACATAATTACTTTTCACTCAAGGCTCACTTTTATTTTGTGGCTTGTTGCATTGTTGTGATTATCACTTTAAGGGGAAGCACAGATTTTCATGCACATTTATTTGCAAGAAAAGCATTTTTGAGAAAAGCTGTTTTGAGGATTTTAGTGAGACCACTTTCCTCTAAATCTGCCTTAATTTCATACAGATGCTTTGTTTTTTTTGGAACATGCCTCCTCTGCTTTTGCATAATTTATCAACTTCCTGCAGTCTTTTTCTGCAGCCCAGATTTTATTTAAATTTGCACGCCTGAGCAGCAGCAGAAACTGTTTCCCAGGAAAATACCACCTGCAACTCAAAGTGTTCAGTATTTTACCAAACGAGAGGACACCGCTGCTTCTTTTATATTTTGTTTTGACCCTGAACATTTTTCTGTCAAATATCATTGTAGTCCCATTTCAAACGTCGATCCTCTATTCTTGAACACCCATTCAAGCAGTAAGGAAATGCTATCCTGTTTATTTTAAAGATAATCTCACATTAACGCCTGTGTGTGAAATGATATGGCTTCTTAAAGACATCACATTAAGTGGCTGTCGTTCATAAAGTAAGAAAATTATGTTCAGGCAACATGATTTTATTGACTTAGCTGAAGTAGTATAGAGTTTGGCAGGAGGGTTGGTAGCGAGGTCTTAAATCTTATCGTCTTCGATATAAAGAATTAGTCTGGTTCCCCTGGATTTAACTTTTTGGTTAATTTCCTGCAGTAGTACGCAAAACACACAGCCACTGGATATGCATGCAACCAACCAGAGGAAAGAGGCAAGTAGCTTTTACTGATAACCTCCGCAAAGAGAAAAAGAATAAAGGACTTTCACCCAAGAAGTTGTAGTTATGTAATACATTGCATCATAATTTGTCAACCTGAAACTGCAAAGATTTTTTTTTTTTTAATCACTCCTGTTTTCTTTTCTTAAAAAGTTTGCCTTGAGTAAAACCAGATTTAAATAATACTTCCAACAAAATTCCAGTTGAAATAAATGACGTAATCAACCTTGATTGTCCTCATCTTCCAATTTTGGTAAAATCCTCTTTTCAGGTCCTGGACAGCCCAGTGGGTTGAGTGGGCACCATTTAGAGAGCCTGCTGCCCTCGTGCAGCGCGGGTTCAGATCCAGGCCACTCAGTCTTTCCTGTCTGTCTTCTCCTCTCTATATACTTGTCTACTTACTTTGAATAAAGACCACTAGTGCTGAAAAAAAAATCCTTTTTCATACAAACCAATGTGTGTGTGTGTCATATTGGATCAAAGCTACTGTACAAGAGTCTGAAACATATAATTTTCAGATTGTTATCCAAAGTAAAGTAGATCAGATTTGAGCGCAAAATCTCAAGCAGTGTTAACCGTGACTGTTAATAGCATTGTGTGTGTGTGTGTGTGTGTGTTTTGTATATGTGTGTACGCCGCAAATCCTCTAAGAATTCTGGTAATTATAATATTCTCTCTCCTCTTTGACTAAAATACAGTCACACATCCCCACCCCCACCAACACCATGGCAACAAGACTCCACAGCAACAGTGTGGAAACAGGGAACCATGGAAACAGCCTTTACTCCTCTGGTGGATGCTGGGACTTGGCGTTCAGGTATAAGTGACATGCTATCCTGCACAATTTTGTTTTAGGTGACAAATTACTTGTATGCATCTTATATTTAATTTCTACCTGTGGTACTAAAACTGTGATAAATGACATATCTGAATTATATATTTATTGACCTTATTCAGCATCTGAAAACATACAGCACACAATCCAAAATGACTTGTTTACTAGGGGGATTAAACGTTACACTCATCCCACTTCCTTTTAAAACATGACTGGATCTTTCTGGTGGGAGACGGTGCCATAAACCTCCTCACAGTGAAGCAGTGGAGGAATGATTTTCAACCCTCCGTACAATAGCCCAGTAAGCAGAACTATTAGCACGCTTCAGCTGCTACTTCCATCCTGAAGATCTGGGGTTTGACTCTCATGGTGAGAAAGGTTACCAAGATGTGGACATGTTATGAATATTGCATAATTTATTTATTTCCTGTTGGTACAAGGAAGAACACAAGCCACAGGGTATGTGTCAGTGTCCATGCTGCTCTGTGGTTTTTGGTTGTGTTCCTTAATGCCTTGTGCGTTGCTGCTTTTTAATGATACCTTTCACTTTTGAATGTGTCCCTCTTGTACATCCTGTTAAAGGACACATATTGTTATTTTTTATTAATGGTTTGAAGCATGTTGATGACACTGCCAACTGAAAACCTTCAGTTCAATAGTACCTTATTAACTCCCGATAGGAAATCATATATTTCCCTGGTGGTGGGGAGATGTGCCTGTATTTTAATTAAAACACAAGCTTTTCCGGGGTTTTTTTTTTTGTTTGGGGGGGGGGGGGGGGGTGTCACCAAATGTATCTGAACATACTTTACTGAACCAAATACGAGATTACTCTGCTTGTAGTATGATCCTCCCATTTACACCATCCCATTTTCTTTTTTAATTTTTTTATCAACACTGTTGGCATTTTCAAAGCGGTCTTGGGTACGCCATCGCCGTGCATGACATTTTATGACACCTTTTTTTTTCTAGGCTGCTGTTTGACAACTCTGCAGCATTTGTCCCCATGATGTCATAGTTGGCATCAAAACTTCATGTCTTTTGTCTCCTCACTCGCTGTGCTTTTGGGACACTACATTCAGGACCTCGTCGGCTTTGTGACACTCTGACTAAAGCTCTAGTTATTGTTGATGCAACGGGTGGTTAAAAGTCTAGAACTCAAATATAGGGCACCCCAACTACGTCTAATATATTTAAAGGGAAACTAATCTTGTTTTATACTCGGGTCAATACGACATGTCAGTGTACGGCTAACATTTGTAGGGGAGTGTGAGATCACAGTCCCAGATCAGATAAGATTATCCAGCTTCACAATCTTTCACTCTGCGAAATTTCCCATTTTGCTGCATCCGCTGTACTGATGTAACGATGATTTTAGATGAGGCACACTCTTCGGATAATGGTGGAGGGGTGCTGCTGATACAAACGCCACCTCTTTCAACCTTCTGCTATGGTGAGAAATGAAAATGTATGGGTGAAAAGAAAGCGTTATCTATCATTGAGATGCCTGTCTAAGGCGTTTCGTTAAGACATCAAGAAATCAGGACAGCGTTTGGAAAAAAGCACGTGACACGTTTTCATTTCTGATTTCATACATTTTTGCTCTCCTACTTTCTCTTTACTTTCCCTCAGTGTATAAACACTGCCAATTTTTTTTAATTCTCTGCCAGGTCCTTCTTACATCTTCCAGTTTGATTCTGCCATAAGCACCAGCCTTGTTCAGTTCAGCCAGACACTGCTAAATGGCTTTGCAACAGCTTTAATGCAGTTTGACTGAAATGAAACTGGAGACTCATACTTAAATGTGCAAGGCAAAAAGAAAAGTACAATAGGAAACAGAAGACATAGAGCTGCCAGAAGGGGGAGGGAGAGCAGCAGAGCAGCACTGAGAGCGTCCGCTGAACGGAGATGAAGAAGCGTCATGAAGGTGGCAGCAGTGAGAGACAGAGCATCAGAGTGAAGGAGAAAGAGGAGAGGCAGAAAAGCAGAGCTGATGCAGCTCCTGTGCAGAACAAATGTGTTCAGAGCTACTGAATATAGGTCACACATCTCCAGTGACTGCTCGCTTCCCTCCACTGAACCGGCTTCCCACATAATGCACTTAACATGCAAAAACAACATTTTCTGGACTAAATTTGTGCCTGAGCTTTTAAAGTCAAATTTCATGGCATGACAGGAAGGGACTTTTTATTCCACAAATTATAAAGCCCTTAATATTAAGAAAACTGTAATAAAATCCAGGTGAGAACGCTTTTGATACTCAACAACTGCCTTCACTGTAGGGTGAAGGTGAATACATAGTTTCACTGACTCAATTGAACAAAACAGCAGTAACACGGGTTTTGATGCACATCCTCTATGTTTTAGACATCATAGTACACAGCTGCAATCTGAACATAAAATCAGGAAGTTGGCTCACAGAAAACATAAATTATGTTTGTAAATGTTTACTTAAAAGACATTAATCCCATTCAAACTAGCTCTTAAGGAAGCTTGCAGACACATAGTCTTCGACAGGTATCTCTCAAGTTTCAACAATAATCAACAATCAATCTTCACCTGATATTTTTATACTTGCCTGGCTGCAAGCTACCGTGTTTGTGGGGACAGAGCTCAACTGTTTGCTTGATCCGGTTTTTCATGGGATTGAGCAAGACTGAATGGTGGAATGCAAGCGTATAAAACTGGAGGATAGAGAGATGAAGATGAAATCAACAGATGAAGCAAACTAAGTGGATGCTGGACAGAAATCTCCCAGGAGGACTGATTACACGCTGGTCTGCTGCATGAAATCAAGCTTCTGGGTATCAAATATGCAGCTTGTGCAGGGCTGCAGGCCTGAGCACCATAACTCAATAAATCAGTCCACTTTCACATCTCACAGATGCTTTCAGTGCTGTCAGGGGCTACAGGGTTGGTGGCCTGTAAATCAATGCTATGATCAATATATTACAAACAAACTGATGGGAAATGAAGCCAGATAGATTGTTGTTGCATCTTGCAGAAGTTGTATGATGAGCAAAAAGGTCTATAGTTCGTCATGTTTAATTTCCCAGAAACATCAGAGGGACCTTGCACAGAGAAGAGTGACAAGAGTAGACCATGTTACCCACACATAAGTAAACACACACACACACACACACACACACACACACACACACACACACACACACACACACACACTGATAAATGACATCACTGTCAGTGTGAGAGGCATTTAAACACATATCAGATTAACTCAAGATGGGGGAGGATAAGTAGCTTGGAGGGGTTGGGTACTGGCATCAAAGTCAGGGGACAGGACTGTTTCATGAGACTGGGTGGATGTGTGTTTTTGGCCCACAAAATGGGCAGGCTTGCCTTGCCTGAGGACGGTGAACATGTATGATGAAAGGAGTGCATCCCTGCCACTTGGGATCTGAGAAAGTGGCATTCATTTCGTCTTATTGATGCTGAATGCAGGCCTGGATTAATATTCAGTTATGATAGCCTTTACTGGTACGGTAGGATATATCTCCCTCTCCTCTCACATATTCCTTTTACTCATATGCATGTACCATCCTGATCCTTCTCCTCCTCCTTCACTCTCCTGTGCAGGAGCATACCCACCCATGGACCTCAATTCCCATTCGCAGCGCAATAAAAACAAGAGAAAGGGTATCGTCACAGCAGCGCAGGGTGAGTGAGGGGTGTAGCTGAAGGCCAACGCAGTCCGCCCTCCCTAAACAGACTGACTTTAATCCGAAAGCCAGCGTTATAGATGCAAAAGCCCGTGTCAGCCCTGCTTTGGCCAATTTTTCTGCGTCTCTGCTCGGTATTAATCCACCAACCCGGCGGCCAGGCCCTGATGCTCTGCAGTGATAATAAAACTGATCGGGTGTTTATCTGTTTAAACGACCCATGCACTGACTTTGGTCCAGTGGTTTCTTTTGGTTTATTGGCAACGGTGATGAGTAGTAGCAACGCAAAACCTGCCATAACCATGAATGAAAATGAAAACTATAATGAAGGAGAAAAAAAAAAAACATCTGCAGCACAGCCGCACGTCAGAGCAAATCCAGACGTTATCGAGACCCGAAAGCCTCATCTGTCACTGATGTTTAGATCGATTTCACAGACACATATTCTCAGTGGCTTACCTCTGTAAAAAACGACTCCATCCTGCCTAGTCCTCCCAGACAGCGCGCGCCTGGCCCGGCGGAGAGAAGACACCGGCTCCGGCGTCGGGTGCGCCGATCTCACCAACGGATTGGCGCGCGTGTTTGTCAAGATGGGGAGGAAAGGTGGCGTTTGTTCCCGTGTTCCTGTTTCCCATTCAACGAGCGTTAATTATTTTCAGTCCCGAAGCGGCTCAGGTCAGACACACCTCAGCAGCGCACGGCCGGTATGCGCAAAGAAAGCCACATGAGGACAATCCTGTGATGAAAATTAAAAGTGGACCCCGTTTTCCAGGTCTGCCTCATTATAATGACCCACTATGAGTGTGTATTAGTGTGTCAAGTGTGCGTATTAGTGTGTGGATACTGTGATGCATGTGTGTGAGGATGTGTGTCGTGTGGAGAGCAGAGAGGACCAGTCCGGGAGCAGAATAAGCTTGATGCTCCCCACCGCACACACCGACGGCGGGGCGGTGCAACCACATCACGCATCCTTCTCCAATGCAAAACGCACACATGAAACTCACACACATGCTCTGCAAACCAAAGCTTTATTGTTCTAGGAGACAGACAGTTAGGCCATTTACCTTGTTGACAGAGCAGATGGATAAAACAGACGTCCTTTGACCCTGCTTAAGTACATGTGCATATTGAGGTAAATCAGACTGACCTGCAACATCTTTACTTGAGGTTTTCATTTTTGCAGCCAATATCGAAGTACGAGAACATTAAATTCCTCGCCTGACCACTAGGGGCTAGCTCACAATATAAGCCGCTTTTCATTAATTCCCCCAAGTTAAATGTCTAACTTTAGAGAAATTGCTGTCACTTTCACTACTTAGTTAGCACTTTCTATGAACTTGACTGTTAGTCTTACCTGAAAGATAATATGGCTTTTTGTGTTAACTGTACTAACAGACCACTGTGACCAGTGTTGGGTTGGCCTGGTAGGGCCTGGGGATTATTCCTACATTGCAGGATGAAATACGCCGTCAGACAGGCACAAGGGCAGGCAACATACTAGATCTGCATGTTAAACGCGGGGTATCTTGGGGTATCTTGCTGCATTTGCTGTATCTCCCAAGCAGGTAGCTCAAAGGTGGCTGATTTAAAAGGAGGCACAACCCACTAAAAGAAGGGCGGAGTTGAGATGCAAACCCCGCCCCTTGAAACATAGCAACGAGAAAAGCTGTAAAAGTGTTCTTGTAATGTATAACTGTGACATTTTGACCAAAGCACGTCACTGACATTTCATTAACATCTCAAGAAATTGCGTCTACAGTTGAAACAAGATCTTAACATGTCTCCTTTAAGACATAAGACCACATGGCCCAAAAGTCATCCATACATTTCTGAATGTTTAACTTTAGTTTCCCGGCCTAATTTCAGGCTTGTGTTTTATAATGTTTCCCCCCTGTATCAGGGGCTCCAGAGTATATCAAGTTTTAAGAGACACAAATATTTTTCTGATTGTGAATGCAGATTATCAATTAGGCATTTATTAAACATTTATTAACATTTAATTACATTCTTAATAACAAAAAAAAAGGTGATGCAGTCTGGTACATTTTCTTCTGTGAGTATAAACGTGTAATAAAACTAAGGAAGGAATCCCTCTAACATGCGATTATTACGTTTCTACGTTTGAAAAAAGTAGCCCGCGTGTCAGGAGCACTAAAAGTGATTCTTCTTTCAAATCAGACCACAAAGAGAAATAAACCAAGAGAGCTTATACATAATAAAACACCATATCCCTAAAGACAACTGCCTGTTAGAATGATGTGAAAATGGGTTTACAGCTGGTTGATGTGTTGTGGAGTGTGTTGGAGTGGGTTCATTCTTCTCTTGAAAGGATCGAGCCGCTGTAGCCAGGTGCAGCCTTCAGAAAGCCCAGCACGCTGAGGTCTCCTTGGGGTAAAGTATTGTCAAGCTCAGCCTGCTGTCTGGAGACCCGGATGTATGGGATGAGGGGCAGTGGGGGGGGTGGGATTACCTAGCTGCATGCATGTGCACTCCATCTTCCTCAGGGGGACAGTTGAGAAACTGGATCCAACAACGGGGCCCCATCTTTTGTTAGAATAATACAGTATGTGCCTGCATGTCTGCATGTGCAAGCATAGAAATGTATTCAAATACAAAGACGGTCAGGAAATCAGACCTGATTCATGCCACTATCAGAGCGAAGGATATTATAAAACTTTCTCTTTTTTTTTTAAGTGCCTGAGATTACAGATATTTTTTAGATTCCGGGCAATAGTGCTAACATTCAAAATATATTGTATAATTGGTCTCTGTAAGGGGCATCTCCCCAAAGCATGCACATGGATTCACTGTAACTTGTTGGAAGTTCTTCGGACACTGTGAGGGCGCTGCAGGGCTTGCATAAACAGCTAGTAATGGAGGATAAATGGAAATCCAGTTGTTACATTGCTCCATGTTGTGTGATAAGCGCTGTAACAGGCGTGGTGAACGCTGTTATAATTATTCCACGATGTTTCCACACTGTTTCCACAAAGCACCGTGCAATTGCAGCAGGGAACCGCGAGAGATCATTTCAGTGATTTTTGGCAGCGTATTTGGCTGCAGAAGCCACTTCAGGATCCATCAACTTTCCAAATGAAGAAGAGCTTCCTCAAACTACTTTCTCACTTTCTTACAAATTATAATAAATTCCCAAACTATCTGTTTTCTTTGAGGTTTGTCATTTAGACTTCAAGCATCCTGCACCATGGGAGGCTGATTTATGAAACAAGACCCTATCCTTATTCTCACTCTGAGGAAATATACAATTTAATTGCATTTACTGTGTGACGCATTAATGTCATTCAATGCAAAATACGCCAGATGCTCAAGTTTACACAGGAAACAGATGAACACCCAACAAACGTCTCTTTTAACGTGCACATCTACACACGATCACACACTTACTGGAACGTCTGGTCTTTTAACTGACAGCACTGGGGTTGAGTGACCCTCAGAAGGGGGTTGTGGTTTAGTGAATAGCAGAACCTGCTTACTCATTCAGCCACAGTGCTCTCATTCCCCTTCATGTCTCCATCTCCTCTTATGGGTGCACTGAACATGTGTGTTGGTGGACACTGTGGACAGATCATCAATAGGTCCTGAGGTACCCATCTGCGATGCTGCTGAATGGCAAGCACATGGAAGAAATGTGACAAAGATACTGTAAACCCTAAGCACAGCTTTGGCACATATATCTCAGTGGTGCGGGAGCGGCTGCAAGTGTATGCATCTCATATGTTGCATGAGCTAAACGGCATCACTCAAAGAGTCCCGGCCAATCAGTTTTATGACCGCGGCAGCCATAAATCTCTTCATTTATTACCCTTTTTCTCTTCCAGTCTGTCCTCCTCTGTGACCCTCCTCCTCTTTCACTCAAGAAGGATCTGCTAATGGCTGTGTGAGAGGGCACAATGAATCAAAGAGATGCAGAAATGTCTCCACTGATAATCATACTGGAGTAGTGAAATCCAAAACAAGACCTGTGGACCACATTTGAGTTTCAACAATCTCTCTAACTGAACACACAGAGAAAGGTTTTGTTAATCAGTCTAAATTGATGACATACTGGTTTACAACAGAGCACATGCTCCCTCTCTCTGTCTCTCTCTCTCTCTCTCTCTGTCTCTCTCTCTCACACACACACACACACACACACAAGTGCAATCTTGAAAATTAATATCATATATTAAAATATAAAATCTTCCCTCATTGTTGATGCTTCAAATACTCTTCGACATAAATTTGAAATGAAATATAGCGACTCAAAACAAGCTTTGACAAAACTTCATAGCCACTCTGTTTTCTTCTCCTCACTTCTCCAGAGAGACTCTGCTTTGCTATAAACAACAAACCACAACTCAAAAATGAAGTTAAATGAAGCAATAAAAGAATAGTTATGCAGTTATTACAATGCACTCGTAAATGTTGGAGCTGGGTGGTTATGTAGAAAGAATATGTGCAGGAATATGATGAAACAGGGCGTGTATGATGTCATAGTTCACTCATACGTTACATCATACGTGGCTGAATGTCACAACGGTCCCAGAATTTCTGTTCAGTGCACACAGCGACATATGTGGAGTCACCTGATCCATATGACTCATCCAACACACACGAGACAATCCTTTGTGAAGGTTTCTGACTCCTGGTGAAATCAAGTCATTTGGATGAACTTTTCAGTGGGGAAAGAATCAGATGATCAAGCTATAAATACTATCACCAGGACGTATGTTTCTTCTTCTTTGTGCAGTCATGATGCCAGTTCCTTGGTTTAAAGATTTAAGGATGTTTTTTTTTTTGTTCACGCGACAACAAGTCGATGACAGCAGATTTACCAACATCCTTGTGTCTGTCAACACTTTGAGAATAAAAATATAGATTCGTTTTTATTTGCTTTTAAATATTTTCTACTTTCTATTTATCATAATTTCCTATATAGTTTAAATCTCTGCATTTTGTGTGGAAAGAAACAACCAGCATTAACACACCAGAAACCTCGAGGTGCAGGTTCACGCACACAAAATGAATGATTTGCAAATGCAGAAATACTTAAAGAGAGGAGAGTAGATAAGAGAGGAGATGCTCAATCAGGAGCCTGAGCTGACGGCAAAGCTAAAACAAAGATTCAACATGATAAATGTTGGTAATTTTAAGGCCATTATGAAGTGAAAGACTTTTTAAATTATTTTCTGAATCTTACAATAAGCCAATGCAAGCGGAGTAAATAGAAAAAACATGGTTTCTCTTGCAAGCTTCCAGAAGACCTCTGTAATTATTGTCAAATAACCATTAGCAGATGCATTCAGTCTAGAAATAAAACATGCAGGAACTAGTTTGTTTCTTCATTTAAATTGTAAGACACAACGCTGATCATGTTGATAAATGTCCAATTGAAAAAAAATAAAAAGACAAAACATGGGCCTAACATTTATTTTACATATGGGTCAAAGGATAAATTTAAGTTCTTTAAGTGATACTTCAACTCGTAACTTTGTGGTTAAACTGTGTTTCTGTGGTGTTTAGTGTCCAAAAATTCTGCTTTCAATTTTATGTCAGGATTTGCAGGAGAAAGACTCAAATGCACGAGACTGGGAGGCAGTGGGAAATAAAGTCCTCTTTCTGTGTCTTCATCGGTCCAACTCCTCAGGACCTGCTGCCCTGGATGTGTTAGGTGTCTCCTGCTCCAACACACCAGGCTCAAATTAACAGGTCATTGTCAGACTATGAAAAACCTCAGTAACGGACGGATGGTGATCCAGTCATTTTAACAAGGTGTGCTGGTCCAAAGGTCTAAACTGTGGAGGACAGTGGATCCTGAGGAACACAGGATTAATTACAAAATAACCCAAAATAATCCAAACCAACCAAAACACTTCATATCATTTTGTCTGAATTTTACAGAAGAAAATGACTTAGAAGTACAAATAGAAACACTCATGACACCTGCACCTAAATATCTCTCCTCATATGTTAAGATACAGTTTTAAAGTATACCTTCACTGTAGTGACGTGACTGGATGAGACTGTTACGTTTTTACATCAAACTCTCCACTCACTTTGTTAGGAACACCTGGTTTATCTAATAAAGGTGAGTGCATGGTACCTGCGAGCAGAGGAAGACAAGCAGCGGTTACATTTCGGAGAGGCGTTAGACGCTGTAAATGGTTCACACCATGCGAACTGTGGAGATTTCAGACCTGCTGTTATGGCTTTACATGGGTGCTTTACAGGAAGCTTATTAAAGTGCTCTGGAGAGATGACCTCATTCTGATTCTTATCTATCCCCCTACTCAGACCTCATGTACACGAAGCACCCCTCCCTGCCACACCCCGCCCCCACCCTGCACCACCCACAGGGCTGCACAGCAGTACGGCAGCAAGTCTTTGGACCAAATTAGCTGTCAGTGCAACCCTTGTAATTCCCGACAGGCAGTGTGGTAATTTAATCACCCAGCTATTGCCTTTAGCAGAGCACACAGATATACACATACCATATCAGAACTGCTTCGTTATTCATCTACGGCGATCAGGAAAATAAAACGTTTAAGTCAGTCTGGATGTACAGTATAATGATCTTAACTTATTTGCATAATATAACACTTCAGCAGTGTTACTTAGAATACCATTCTACACCTGTTAATAAATGAAACAAATAAAATTAAGACTATGAAAAATCTTCTAATGGTATTAATCGATTAATCAGCTGGAGAGAGTTACTTATGCTGCAGCATTTAAGTACTGTATGATAATTGTGGCATTCAGGTAAAGTTTCCTGTTTATCTACAATTATGTACTGTTGTGGCGGAGCTTTACAACAATTTAGTTCATCTTAGTTATAACAGATTAAATTACCCAGATCACTATAATAACTGCATTAGGCAGGCTGGTCAAAACTCAACAAACTCCAGCCCTTGTAATCTCTTTTGATAGAGAAAAGAATTGGGTAGAATTGAGAAAAAAAGAAATACTATTATAATGTAATAGAGGAAAAGAAATGTTAAAACTGGCTATAAAATACTTTAAAAATAGTGAAAGTGTATGTTTTTATGGCAAGCCTGTGTGATCCGATTTAGAGATGCTCACCTATTAATCTATTTCTGCGTGGATAGATTAATGAATGGATGGATGGATGGATGAAATAATCAAATTTAATTCCCGAGGGCACAGAAACACACACACAGTCAATGGTTTTACCAGTGTAACTAATGCAGTGGTACAGTGAACAAAAGCCCAGCTGTAATTCCTAAGGCTTAACAACCACTTATGAATATTCATCATAAGTGACAGAAGCGACAGAAGGTGAACTTGGCTCAGCAAACCATCATCTCTGTACTGTGGAGTCAGCTCCTGCAAATCATGAACTGTGTGCTCACTGAAACACAATGCACAGCCAAATCACAGCTTGGAGAGAATACTGCTCCCTCAGTTGCAAGTAATAAAACACATAGTTTAAAGATTTGAGAAGTGCATATATCAGACAGACTTTAGTGTTGTTGTCCCTGACTTAAAATGTTTTAATCTAAGGGGACATATTTTCTTTGTTAATTTTTCCTAAGACTGTTTCAAATAAATATTTATTTTCTTATTTATTGTATCTATGTATTGTATCTATACTTTTGGCATGTTGCACAATTAAAATTGTTTGTGTATGTTTGTGTGTTGGTCTTTTTTTTTAAGTATCACAAGTAAAATTGGTCATTTTTGTTTTTGCATGAATAAAAGGGACAACGCTGATGAAATCAACTGAATAATAGTGAAATACTGACTACTATTGTGCGCAGCTTATTAATACTACTGGTTTTAATGCAGTACTAGAAGCCGTGAATGAAATAAACAGTATTTGCAGCATGAATGCGTCTGAATGTGTTGTAGTACTAAACACTGTCCAGATGGTGGCAGTAAACAACCATAGGACGTAAAGACGCTTGACAGGCTCACGCTGGGCGTGTCAGTTAGGAAGTACGCGTCAACGCCCCCGCCTTTTCCCAAATTCGATTGGCCCTCGCTTTCCAAACGTCAGCGAACTCCTTGCTCTGATTGGATTAGGTTTATGTTCCAGGCCGTGCCACACAACGCAAAGCTAGCCGTTTCGAAAACGAAACAGGTCCAGTGTGTTGATTTGAGAGGGATGTCAAAGGAAACGAAAATCATTTAGTTAACAGACGAAATTTCCGGATTATCACTGTATTAAACCCTACCAGGCGAGGCAGAACAACTGAGCGGTTAGCAATCGATGCCGCAGGATTGGAGAGGTGACATATCTTTGGTGAGTGATGAAGGCCTGTTTTGACAGACAACAACAACAACAACAGCTTTGGTTGGTTGTGTCACAGATTATCAACATTTTCAAACAGCCACTTATCCAAAGCCAGCTGTTTCTGATTTTCTTAGGACGCCTTGTGTTTGTAGCTTGCGAAGAGAATCGTCGTAAACGCCTTCGTCGTTTGTGGGCATGTCTGAAAAGAAATCGGAGTCCTAAAGAAAACGGTTTTGCTTTTTATTTATTTCCGTTTTTAATCGAAACTTATCTATTTTTCTTTCTGCAGATGGAAATGTTGCTCTGTCATACCATGCAGATGGGACGACCTGTGCTAGACTCGATGTAAGTCTTCTTTATCAGTATCTTCTGTAGTTGGTGTGTAATTTTCGTACCAGAGGCCGTTTCATGTGTTCACTATAAATACAGGAAGATCCCCGCCTTTCGCCATAACACACCAAATAAGACTAATCTTAAGTAATGTGCTATAAAAAAATCTCCAACAGAGAATATTTGCATAGTTTCTATTCCTGGCTTGTCTCTTTTATGTTTGATTTCATCTCAAGTTTGTAATATTTAAATTTCAAGTCTGTTTGAGAACTTCCTATTGTGTGAATATTTTTTCCAGCTCCTTTTGGATGATTAAGTCGCTGCTATAACTAAATATAAAGCTCATGAGACTTGTTCACTTGAAGTTTAACTTCATTTGACATGTATTACTCACAATGCTTTTTAATAGAAAACTATTTTTACACCACGATAGATCTTTATTTAACATTGCTGCAGGTTTTTGTTTTTGCAGGGGGTTACACGTTTTAGAAAAGTTATATACTTTTATGTGAAGCTACCTCGGGATGTGCAGGCTTGAGTATTGAACGAGAACAGTGCACTTTGTTAATTGCTTGTCCAGCTCTTTTTTTCCTCTTTGATTCAAAGAATTAGTCTAATTCCTCAGGATTCTACTTTGATTTCCAGGAGGAAGTTCCAACACCCAGGGCAGAAGAAACTGCCTCTGGTCCCACTGGATAGGCATGAAACAAATCAGGGAAACAAAGCATTTGACATAGGCAGAGCAACAGTCAGACAGGGAATCACTGTTGGTTTTATAGTAAAAATATGTATGAATAAGTGGCTAGTGTCATCAGCAACTCTGCAGCCATCGTGGTTGTTTTCATTAATGACGTCATTGTGTCTAATCCACCTCAGCCCGGCTGCTCTTGGTTTGGTGCGTTCTGCACTGCGAATGGGACAGGTACCAGACCCGTTTCATAAGAGAGAATTTTCTCACCGTGAACTTGTTTGGCTGGTCAGGCTGCTTTGTTCAGGATGTCCAGTTCCCAGTCCTCACTGTCAGCGTACATGTAGGTGCAGCCTGAAGTGACACCGCACTCTCTGACTGACCACTGACCTCTGTTTTAGAAGTTTTACTTTTCATTTTGTTCCACTCTTGTCCTATTATTTAATCCCACTTGCTATCTCCCCTCCTCTTCAGTCTGTAGCATTGGCTGCCCTGCAAGACTAAAGCTGGCGTCACCATGGCGCACTTTGACACAGAGTACCAGCGCCTGGAAGCGTCCTACAGCGACTCTCCCCCTGGAGAGGAGAACCTGCTGATGCACGTACCGGAAGGAGCCAAATGTATGGCACGCAAACACAAAGCAGAAACAAATCCCGGGCTCGCGCACAGAAACACACCCTCATGTTGCCTACAACAACATTATAACTAATTTGATATTAATCCTTTGCAGCTCAGTGGCACCACATAGAAAATCTGGACTTGTTTTTCCAGAGAATATCCTTTTTAAGTAATTTTTGTCATGGATAGCTTGGATTAACGTTATATTTGCTCAATGAATATCACATTCTTTTTAATTTGAAGTAAATATCTTAATGGAAATAAAATCTGCAAAGTCAGAGACATTCACAATTTTCCTTAATTTCTATTACGTCTATAATCTGCACCAGAAGAATGGGTTCACCTGCATGCTGCTGGGAGAGATCTTTGAGCTGGTGTATGTATTTATTCACTTATCTTTCATATCTGTTGGGATTAATGTGCTTATTTTAATGCTCTCTGTTCTGTCATGTTGTCTGTTCTGTGTTTTCTACTCCCTCTCATTTCACTTTTCCTCTCTCCGTGCAGTCAGCTGCTGTTTGTGGTTGGCTTTACGGTATTCCTTGCTAACTGTGTGGATTATGATGTCCTGTTTGCCAACAAGTTAGTAAATCACACTGATTCATCTAAAGTTACTTTGCCTGATGCATTCCTCCCAATGGATGTCTGCAGTGCCCGGTAAGTCTGGCGCTTTATTTGGCAAATTTAGAGATCACATCTATAACCCATAAAATATGTATTTTGAAGTTATGTTAAAACAAAAGTGAGATTTACACTGTTGAATACAGAATTAGTGTCTAAGTAAATCTTTTCTCCTACAGTATCCGAGACAATGCATTTGTGATATTTGTGCTGATCATCTCTGGGGTGTTTTGGCTGCATCGCTTGGTAAAATTTATCTACAATGTTTGCTGTTACTGGGAGATCAGATCCTTCTACATCAACGCCCTCAAGATGACCATGGTAAGACAGAGAGGTTTACAGAGGTTTTCTTCGTCATGTGAAGGTTTGCTTTGTTGACCTTAAACACATTTTTTCGATGTTTGTTGTATCCACGAGCAATAAAACCTGACTTCTAACCTTTTACTGTGTCTTTGTGCTTTTTAGTCTGAGCTACCCTATGCAACTTGGCAGGAAGTTCAGGCCAGGATTATTGAGATCCAGAAGGAGCACCAGATCTGTATTCACAAAAAAGAGCTGACTGAGCTTGACATTTACCACCGAATCCTCCGCTTTAAAAACTACATGGTGTGTACATTTGTCAAGAAATGTTACTGTATGATTTGCTGTTTGATTATTTAACACAGCTCTCTGCTTTTACCTTATACTTTCCTCTTGTCCCTCTCTAGGTTGCCATGGTGAACAAATCACTCCTTCCTGTGCGATTTCGGCTCCCCATGCTTGGGGAACTCGTGTTTTACACCCGGGGTCTCAAATACAACTTTGAGCTCATCTTCTTCTGGGGACCAGGTGTGTTTCAAAAGTTTGTTGGCTTTGTTTAGTTTTTACACACCCACACTCTGTATTGGTTTATGACCTGTACAGGTAATATGAAGTGTGCATAACCATTTTTCTATGTCTGCACATGCTTATAATAATTTTTTTTTTTCTCTAGGTTCTCTATTTGAGAATGAGTGGAGTCTAAAACCTGAGTATAAGAGAGGAGGTAACAGGCTTGAGCTTGCAGACAGGCTGGCATCCCGTATCCTGTGGATTGGCATTGCCAACCTACTGTTGTGTCCAGTTATTTTGGTTTGGCAAATTCTTTATGCCTTCTTCAGTTACACAGAGGTAGTTGTTTGATAATCGCATAACAAAAACAGAAAATAATTTCACTTTGCATTTGTTGTCATTGACGGTACATGTTCTGTTTGTGTATGTAGGTGATCAAGCGAGAACCTGGTTCTCTGGGGGCCAGATGTTGGTCTCTCTATGGTCGATGCTACTTGCGTCACTTTAATGAGCTGGACCACGAGCTCATGTCACGTCTCAGCAAAGGCTACAAGGTTATTATTATTATTATTATGCTCTTAGTATTTACAGTCACCCAGTGCCAGAATAGTTGATAATTAATCCAGGTTTCTCCTCTCATTCTAATTGTTCTTTATTGTTCCTGCTTTACTCAGGCTGCATCCAAGTATATGAACTGTTTCCTTTCACCACTGCTGACAGTGGTCGCCAAAAATGTAGCCTTTTTTGCTGGGTCTCTTCTGGCCGTTCTCATCGCTCTGACAATCTATGACGAGGATGTTCTCGCAGTGGAACATGTTCTTTCATCAATCACACTGCTCGGAGTGTGTATCACAATCTGCAGGTAAGGATGTGTGCAATATGTCAGCTTTACTAATCTAACACAGCCCAAACTATATACCATTATACCATACAACATCCTGCTGCAGCTCATCAATGCCAGTTTACGAACAAAATTAAAAAAAAAAAAAAAATTTATTTATATGAACAGATGCTCTATGTATCTGTATACATCGCTTTTGCCATTGTAAACTCAGAATCGGCTCCTAAACTGAAAAGTTAAATATATGTATGTGTATGTCATAAGTTAAACTGTATCCTTGCAATGTCATACTGTTTTGTATTTTCAGCTGTCTTAGACATCTGGATATTCTCCTGAATTATGAATTAATAGGTTTTCTTAAATAAGATTTCAGCCTCTTAGACTTAGTTTTATTTATACATCACCTCTCTACAGGGGTACCCCAAGGCTCAGTACTTGGGCACCTTCTCTTTGCCAAATACACCACCTCTCTGGGCCAGATTGTTCAATCACATGACTTCTCATATCACTGCTATGCAGATGATGCACAATGCTTCCTGTCATTCCCACTAGACAACCCCATCATCATTACACAAATCTCATCTTGCCTCTCTGACCTGTCTGCATGCATGAAGGATCACCACTTTCTACTTAACCCATCTAAGACTGAAGTCCTGATTATCCCTGTCCATCATTCGTTAACCCTCAATATCACCATAAATATTGCATCTACTCCAGTTGCTCCCACATAGTTTACAAAGAACCTAGGTGTCATGTTGGATAACCAGTTATTTTTTTTTTGTCTTGGTCGTGCTGCTTTGCTCTCTACAACATACAAAAAACAAGACCTTGCCTTACTCGACATGCATGTCCAGAATGTGGTGGCCCTTCTGGCCTTTAATCAACCCGGACGGGCACACACCACTCCTCTGATTGAGCTTCTCTGGCACTAGCCTACAAGGTAATCTCAAGGTCCGCACCTGCTTATATGAACTGGATTGTAAAGGCTTAGACCCCGTATCGCGATCACTGCACTCATCACAGGAACACCGAATGGCCTCACTCCCTCTTCAGGCAGTCGAGACTGTTCTCCCGTGTCGTTCCTCAATGGTGACACAAGTTACCAGTGGCCACGAGAGCAGAGTCGTCCCTCTACATTCAAGCAGCTGCTTTCCTCTTTACTCTTCCAGAACCTCACTTGAATGTCATCTTAGCAGCATTAATCTGAATGCTGACTTTTTTTTTTTCGTGGGTTAACTTGTAAACCTCAGTTCTTTTCTTCCACCTCTCTGTCTCTCTGCAGATCATTTATTCCTGATAAGCACATGGTGTTCTGTCCAGAGCAGCTGTTGAGGGTCATCCTGGCACATATCCACTACATGCCTGACCACTGGCAGGGCAATGCCCATAGATACGAGACCCGAGACCAGTTCTCGCAGCTCTTCCAATACAAAGCAGTGAGTTAAAATATAATAATAATGATCTGTTAGTGTATGTAAGTACTCAGAATTAACTTGTGAAATATGGCACATCTGAGAGCAATACAGTGCACTGGCCTTAAGGACACGGTTTATTGAGACATTTAAACGTAGAAAAGTGATAATTAAAATGACCTAGTTCTTCTTTGCTGTGAAACAGGCTTAATTAAGAGATTATGCTTGTATTTATGCTTGAATAGAATATCGACTGACTAGACACAGCTTTACTTATTAGTGCTGAGCTATACACTCACTGTTACTGTATTTACTTTCATATCAGTTTCCACTGAAGTAATGAGGATTTTAGTGCCACTCTGGGGTGCAGGATTTACTCTCCCCTCTCAGACTTATCCAAATACCTAAAAGCTTATTTCTTAAAAGTGTTCAATCAAAATTAGTTTCCTTTTTCAGTCTTGTGCTTTCCCACTTGTTTATATACAGGTCTTCATTCTTGAGGAACTTCTAAGTCCAGTGGTGACCCCCATCATCCTCATCTTCTGTCTGAGGAGGAAATCTCTAGAGATTATTGATTTCTTTAGGAACTTCACTGTGGAGGTGGTCGGAGTCGGCGACACCTGCTCTTTTGCCCAGATGGACATCAGGCAGCATGGACATCCTGCGGTGAGTGGCTTGGTCACCGATGAGGACACTTTTTCTGATATTTGCTTATGTATAAACTGAATGGCATGCATGATCTTCGCTCTGTAGTGGATGTCAGAGGGGAAGACGGAGGCATCGATCTACCAACAGGCAGAGGATGGGAAGACGGAGTTATCACTGATGCACTTCGCCATCACCAACCCCCACTGGCAGCCACCTCGAGAGACCACACACTTCATCAGCCAGTTGAAAGACCGAGTTCACAGAGAGGCCACAGGGGCTACTTCTGAAACACATCCGCTCTCCTTATCAGAGTCTGAAGTACGGTGATAAACTAAGATTCATGCACAAGTGTCACAGTGGTCATATTTTGGCTCTTCAAAAGTAAAACATGATTTACCGTTTTGTCCTGTGTGTTCTAGCCAAGGAGCCTTGTTGCAAACCTCTTGGCAGGTCCCTCCACACTAGCCTCTGTTCACTTTGGCCGCGACAGCTCCTTGATTAATCACGCAGCAGCTGGGATAAGCGATGGAGCGTCTGCCTTGCGCTCTCTTTCCCCAATAAGCAGCAGTCTTCATCTGAGAGCTAGTTTGAGTGCGGCTCATAGAGTTGGTGGCCTCACTGGCAAAACAATGGCAGGATCAGGGTAAGTAAACACTTGCTGGATTGCTTCAACTTCTTCTCTGGCTACAGCGTACTTGTGAAGTGTAGAATGAAAACAAGACTGAATTGTAACTCAGAATGCAAAATTTTTACTTACTATAATCCCTTCTTTGTTTAACGCCTTTTCCTCCAATTTGTCTTTTGCTTTTGCCTCATTTTCGCTTTTTCATTTTGAAGAACTGATGCCCGAACTGTGAGCTCAGGTAGCAGTGCGTGGGAGGGTCAGCTCACCAGTTTGATCCTGTCGGAGTACGCCTCCACTGAAATGAGCATCCATGCTCTGTACATGCACGAGGTAAATCTGTGCAAGTGAACTGTGAATATTTGACGCATTCCCTCTCCGTCGGGCACCACTGAACTCCGTTCTGTTGTTTCATTCACTTATTTATTTGTCTTTTGTTTCCTGCAGCTCCATAAACAGCAGTCCCGTGGGGAGCTGTCCCGCCACACGTGGCACAGACAGGAAAGTGATGAAAGCAGTGACAGCATCCCAGATGAAGTCAGGAGCGAACCCAACCCTCACACTAGAAATTTCCCACGCTCACACACTTTCCCTACAGTGGTTTCCAGTCCTAGTGCCATTCCCACCTCAGCCTCAGCCACCAGTGGTTCCACCCAGGGCCAGGAAGGTGCAAAGTCACAGAGCAGCAGTCAGCGTCGCCACAGTGAGCCTGCCACAGGTGTTTTTCCTTACCTGCAATATATTTTTACCCTTGTAATATTTGATGGTTCTGCTTGTGAAAGAATGACATTTTCAGAAGTTCAGTACCTAAAAGAAAAAGGGAGACATGGGGTAAAGGGATTTACAAAATGATAAATGTCCTTTGTACCATTTCGTTGTTTTTTTTTTTACAGCTTACTTGCGACACCTGTGTTGAATTCTTACATTTCTGACACTTCTTACCTTTTACATCTGCTTTACAGATCATTTTGCAGCTGGGGGGAAGGGGGTAAGGTCACTCCGTGTACCGATGGGTGGATGGGCAGAGGACAACCAAGCAGCTCCAAGACACCATGGGACTCTGCCAGAGGAGAGTTCAGAAGATGAAATGCCTCCTCACATACACAAGGTGAATGCTTTTTGTGTGACAAGATTAACAACATTGCTTTGCTTTTTGTGTGTGCTGATTTTCAATGGATGTTATATCTTTCTGTCTCAGGTTACATAATCAGGCCATGTGAAGTTTCTGCAGCCTACCCTACTCAGTTAACCAAACACCAAACCTTCTCCATGGGCTCATCTCCTCATCACAGAGTTGGAGGTGGAAATGTGCAAGTGGGGGATTTACCAAAATCCCCTCAAACACTGAAATAATATAAAGGTTTTAGGTTAGTTTTTAGGTTGAACAGTTTCTGTGTGGATAAATAGGCAGGTAGACTACTCCTTTGGCCATCAGAAGAGCACCTCCAAGTTCTGTCTTATAGCCACTGATATCATCAGACTACACTAAACATTTTTATAATGTCGAAAGATTACAAGAGTTCATGTGGTGTTGCAACAAAAAGTCAATTGTCAGGATTCAGCAGTGCAGGAGGCATTCTTGGTTCAATTTGGGAACAACACACCCAACAATCCAGACTAATTTGTCCAGCTTGCTCCCACTTTTAAAGGGATTAAAAGAATCTTTTACGTCTCTCGTTGTTTAGGAGGATACTGGAAGTACGGACTTTCATTGTGTGTATCCATTCTTGTACTAAATAACGGGAGGCTGTGTATTATAATTTGTGCTCTGTATTTTGGCTTGCCTTTGCCTCTTTTGTGAAATATATGAGGGCCTCAACTGACGTAAAGTATATTGAAAGTTTTTAATGACATATTTTTAATTCTCAGTGGATTTGTTGCTTTACAAATGACTTTTCTAAAATATTCTGAAACTTCCACCCTAAATCACACTCAATTTGCACAGACAGATGCTTGTTTAAAGGCGTTGTACAGAGAAATGGCTATCTGCACGAGCACATGCACTGTGTAGACAATTATTATCAGGTTCCTCTAGAGCAACAAAACAGAATATTGCATTAAGGCTCAGACAGTTTTAAAGTCAGCGCTCCGTGAAAATTTTAAACTGATATCATCCAACCTTTGCTTGTTTGCCTCTCATTCATTTTAATAGACTTGCTAAAGGGTTTTGTTAAGAAGTGAGCTTTTAAAGCATGTCATTGACATTTCTTCAATTAAAATGTTTTTCCGAGAAGGAAGTGCATGAATATCACCTCATCACTGTTAAGAGTTTGAACACATTCATCTTCATACCTGCAGCATGGCTGTTCTCTGTTTCTTCATCAAAGCCAATTCTGTAAATGAAGTATGCACTTTAATAATTTGTTTATGCAGAAGGTTTTACTGAAATTCGGTTTGATTGTATATTTTCGTTTACATTACATTTTTAAGTTGTCAAGTATGTGATTAATGTGCACTTATAATGGGATGAAGCAACACTGTCGTCTCGGATGCTCGAGGATGCAGTGATTCAGTCCGTTTCATTTAAGTGATTGCTGTTAATTTTTGTTTTATAAATCCTGTATAATACCATTTTGTACAGTTGTAAATTCACCTATTAAAGACAGTGCAATCATTTTTTGTGTAGACTGATTAACCAATTGTGTTGAAAATGCGATGCGTGGGGCGTATTTGGCTTTGCCACTAAATAGCAGAGCCACATACCGACCAGCTAGTTAGTTTGCTGTATTTCAGTCGAAAACAAAACATCATGTGAAAAGTCGTCATGGGTTCACTTACTATTTCGATGTTTATAAAAACTCCCCGCGTCGACGCACTCAGAGCCCGGATAGCTCAGTCGGTAGAGCATCAGACTTTTAATCTGAGGGTCCAGGGTTCAAGTCCCTGTTCGGGCGATAGAATTTTTTTCTTTTCAACACAATAACTTAAAACATATCTTATAAACCACTCTATTACTTTTTATCTAAAGTCTCTCACTATCAAACCAGTCTTGAAGTGCTATATATTTTTAAGTAGCCACACGATAAAGAGATTCGACAGTGTTGAAACTACAAAACGTGTAGAAAATATGTCAAGTCTATTGTGTTCCCATACTGTCCATCAAAGCTGTACGTCATGTAACATCTAATGAATTGACGTATAGCACCGAGATAAAATCTTGGTTGTAGCACTGTGCTCTGGAGCAGTTTGCAAAAAGTGAAACTAACTCAAAGTGAGTGAAATAAGTGGAGAAGAGAGACTTTCTAGCCAGCATCTGCATGTGGGTCCCATCTGGATGAAAGTGGGCTACTAAGGTACAGAGTGGGCTTTGGCTTGAGGGGAACGAATGCCATTGGAAAATAAGTCTACTAGTGTCAGCTAAGCATTAACCACCACAAACATAAAAAAAATAAATATTAAAACACCCCCCCCCCCACACCCAAAGAAAAGCTGATAGATAGATAGATAGATAGATAGATAGATAGATAGATAGATAGATAGATAGATAGATAGATAGATAGATAGATAGATAGATAGATAGATAGATAGATAGATAGATAGATAGATAGATAGATAGATAGATAGATGCCAGCGTTGCCCTGGAAACGACACTGAAAACATTTCATTCAAAACACTGGCTTACAGAGGCGTCCTCGATACTGAAATGCTTGATCCTTGATTGGCTACAAGAGTTGTCAATTAAAGACAGCCGCCCGATGCGTGGAATTTCATTGGCCCCCTAGACTTCTGTTAGACTGCTAAACCACTCTACAAGATAGGCGGTACTTATAAGTTATTTACTGAACCCAAATCCAATTGGATGAATGTTTTGGGAAATTACGATTTGATTGGACCCCGAACGCACGGTAACTCGATAAGGGCGGAGTTGAACCGACTTGGCGGCCATATTGAATGTTATCTGTTGACAGTTGCTCTAAAACTGTTTAAGCTACATAAAAGAGTGGACATTTCTCATCCTTTTTACATTCTCTCAGGACGTATGTCCTGCCTTTTAAAGAATATATTTAAACCAAGTCATGGATGAAGATGAACGACAAAGGAAATTAGAAGCCGGAAGAGCCAAGGTCTGTTGTTAATATTAAGCATTCAACGCGTGCTAGCGGAGCTAGCGTCCTCTTTTGTCGTGGCTTTGCGCACTTTCACGGCTGACTGCAGCTTTTTCGGATAAATATATTAAATCATGGAATACATGTGTGCTTTTATCACGAAGCAGGCATCCACTGCCCCGTTTGTCTAGATTGGGGTCTTACCAAGCGGACTTAACATCCGAAGAGTTAGTTGGTCCGGTTATGATTCGAATCAGAAACCATTTCAGGTGCATCGAGTCCAGCAGTGATACAACAGTTTGTGTTTTTACAAACAAAACAGAAACATCTTTCTAACTGCTCTCTTAAAGCCTCAACATTTTAGGCTTTGTGCTATGCCAAGTAAAGGAATAGTGCAGGTCTACTTTATCTCTTCGTGAATTTTTTTTTCTTGCATGTTGTTTACCTCCTATAGAGATGTATTTTAGTCATTTAGAAACTAGATGCTTTATTTACTCTGTTATTAAAGACACATAGTTATGACACATCCCCAACGCCTTCAAAACGATGTTAGTTTAAGAGTTCCCATTTTTAGATGTTACCTATTATCAATACTATATTAAATATGTTTAATTAACTTCAAACATTTTTTTTATTGCTGTGTTTCCAACAAGGGGAGGTTCTGGAGGATAGGCGTATATTGCAGTGGACCATATAGTTAATTTAGGGAAAAGACAGAGAGACGGCACAAAGGGAGACAAAAATAAACAAAAAAAAGTTATCTATTTAGAAGAGATTATGGTTTTTGCTCATTGTTAGTCTTGCAACTCATGTAGGAGGTTAGGATAGTACATCAGTATAATATGGAGTGCATCACAATATTGTTACTGAAATTATTATATTTTTTATGACAGAATCCTTCAGATATGCCTCGAAGCCAGGCGGTAAGTATTAAAAGTGGTGATTGGCAGGGACTTTTAGAATTGCGTTGGGAATGTGGTTTGACGGTACTTTACTTCTTTGTGGTTCCTGTTCTGGGTTTTTTTTTCTTTATTCTTTATAAGCCTTTTTTGTCTTTGGTGAAGGCCTGTCACTATAACTCCATTATGAACTTTATATGATACATGGAAATGACCTCAATTGTATACACATATCAAAATAAAAGCTTGTTGCTTGTGAATGCAATTTCTTAAAACCTTTATCCCAACATTTATTCACATGGAGCCCCTTCACCACTAATAATAATAAAAAAAAATGTTTTAAAAACAACAAAAAAGAACAGGAGTATTACCAGTCACCCCAGATGTTCTTTGCCCCTTAGTTATAAGTGCAATAACTTGAATGAGACGGCTGTCATTTTCCAGGACAACACCTCAACAGTGATGCACCTGCTTTGGTAGGCAGTCATTAATCATCACTTGTGTGTTTTGCACCTAGTAGTGATGGCTGTCAAATTTGAGAGGCACACATATGTGTGTATGTGTGTATATACACACACAAACAAACAAACACAATTCATGTTCAGATTATCAGGAAGGTCAGTCTTGTATCAAATTTGCTTTGCAATACTAAATGCAAATGTGCTGGCAGTTAAATTTCACCCTGCATGCACTGTATTGCTATTTGGAGGCCATTAGGTGGTGCAGTTGGCCCATGATATTTTATGTTTTTAAATATGTTGTGCCTAAAAGTGCTCACTGATGTTGCTATGGTAATGTACTACTGTGATTTTCCTTTCTTGCATCTTCAGGGTTGGGTTTCTTTACCACCCTACAAGCATGACAGATTCATAAAAAATGTGTACAAACAGAGAAAAAAAAACTGCTGCATGCCATGTCTTGTTTAGGTGAAAATACTACTGCTGCTCTTAGCAGCCCATGTATGTTTAATTTCATAAAGAGTAAGCGTATTCAGACTCCCAGTGGTGCAGAAGTGGCCTTGAGCTAAACGCAGCTCATCAGGCAGATGTCTTTCTGAGATGTGATGTTCTGTGGCAGCCAGAGCCACTGAATATTGTGATGTCAGGCGGATGGGAGGGGGTTGAAGTGATTTTATGACTAAGCCAATAGCTTAAGCTAGGAACATTAAAGTGTGGTGGAGCTGATGGAATTATTGTATTTAAACAGCCTAGTTTCAGGTGTAAAAAGGGTACGATTGTGGTTTATGTATTTTGTAATGCTAAGTGGATGTTGAAAGGAAAACCTGCTATAAGGTATTTATGAGTAGGCATGCATATAATCAAAATAAATATATGCATGCATGTACACACAGTGAAGTCATGCATCTTAGATGTGACTTCACACTAAGCAACAAGTAGGTTTTCTAACCATGCAATCTCAAATTGAATTGTGCATGCACTCACTGATGCTGCTTGCCACACACACACAGCGCCGTCTCCTCCTCCGTTTGAATGCATCTCCCAGTCTCCACCCTTTTATCCTTAGTCTAGACATATGCCTTAATACAGAGTTTGCGCATCCCTCAGCTCTGTAGATTTGCTTCAGCAAATTTTAAGATGCGAGGTTCTATAGACAATTTTATTCACATTAGACTAGAACATCTACTTTTGGACCATAGAGCAGCTACCTTGAAGATGAGGAATGGACAAGTTTGACCACCACCCAAAGAAGAAGTCATTCATTGTCAGATATATTGACAGAGCAGCGTTTCTGGGTCTTTTATCACAATGAGCACAGCTCTGATCTTCTTCTTTTTTTCCTTTTTTTTTTTTTTTTTTTTTTTTAAAGCTGCTTAAAGAAGTGACGGGGCAGAAGAGGGAGGCAATGGAAAAAAGAGGCGTGTGCAAAGAGAAGCAGCCTTATGCAAAGTTGTATAGAAACGATCTTTCTGTAGTTCAGGCTAAATACCAATGCTTGATTGGAATTATCACTGTGGAGTAATTACTCAGGTTTAGATTTTAGATGTTTTCTTCTTAGATGGTTTTGGGAAAAGACTTAGGATTTTAAAACTTTCAGTCAGTCAGAGTGTATGTCTGATTTTGATGTTTGATTTGATTTTAAAAGCTCAGTGACAGATGTCCTGGTTTTTTTTTTTTTTTTTTTTTTTTTTTATTAATCCATTTTCCTTTTAAACCCTGTTCTCTTTCTGGTCTTCTGAGGTTTCACACTGAGTCATTAAAATCTTTGCTTCTCATGGGGCTGCTGCAGTTCTTTGGAGATCTGGGGAATATTTAGTATCCTCACCTTACTTTGAACTTGGATATCTCAACAGGCTCTGGTGGATTCTATCTTTGCTTTGGGTTTGGTGCTTTGCGTTCCTCCGTTGGAATTTTTTTTTTTTTCCTCCTTTTGTAACCGACTCATCAAAATAAGTGCTAACATTTTTTTTCTTTTGCACACTCCAGACTGTCAGCTACTAAATCTATGCATATTTGCAATATGACACTACAGAAAGTGACATGTTGTTTTTAATGATTTTGTTTGCACCCTGTAACTCTGGACTTTTTTTATGGTGCTTTTTCACCTCTGACGCCAAAGCTTCAACATGCTGGTAGTTTGGTGCTCAGTGGTCCTGACCTATGTGTCCATCTACCTCTCACTGTCCTTCCTGCGCAGCTTGCTAACTTCAGACAAAAGCGGGCGAAAAGCGACAGTGCGGGGGCGGCGAAAAAGACGCAGAAGAGGAAGGGCCAGAATGTCTCGAAGAATGACAGCTCGACACAAGACCGTCACGTAGACGCAGTTTGTCAAACAGCCAATGCCACAGAGCCGAACAAGAAGACTGCTGATGAGGTATATGGAGATCATTGACTAAATTTTACTGAGGGATGGACATTGCAGAATTTTCATTTGTTATGATTTGTATTGGTTTAATTGAAAGAAAACGGTTTCAACACGTTTTGTTGTACTGCTTTGCCTTGCACAAGTTTGTTCGAAGGTCACAGTTCTTGACCTCCTCTATTTGTCCAATTTTGTTAGCTGTCTGTTTTCTTTGAACTGTTGTCCATGCCTCCTTTAATAAACATACATTAGAGAACTGGGTCACTAACCATCACATTGCCTGCAGGGCATGTTGTCATAGCAACCTGGCCAGGATTAACTGAAGTGGGGTTTTTTTTTTGTTTTTTTTTTAAATAAACAAAAAGGAAATATTCACCTACTGCCTAAATGTTCTTTCTTTTCAGTTAGCATTCATGCTTACAATATTGTTGCTATGTGTTGACCCTTCAGGAGCCTCCTAAGCCAGAAAAGTCAGACGTTCAGTGGAATGAACAAAGGGATCAACCCCCGACCACAGAGCAATGCCCATCCCCTGTGGAAGACTTGAGAGAAGAGGAGCTAGCTGCACTTACAGGCAAAGAGCAGCTCAAGGTAGACGGCTAATTACTCAAGACATTTGTGCGCATGCTAAAATGTTTATTCTTCAGGGAAATGTTTATCGTTTTTATGTGTCTGCTAAATGATGTGGCAAAAATGTTGTTTTATAATGGATAACTCGGCAATGTTGTGTCCAACTAGGCTTAAGTATGTCTCTTCGTGACAATCAGTTTCAACAAATGCTGTAATGTACTTCTATTGACGTTTACTTTTGTAGTGCCAGTTCACAACAAAGTCATCTCAAGGCACTTTACACAGAAGTCACACAATTCAATATATTCCAGTAGAATCCAAATTATTGTCAAATTCATTTTAATTCATCTATAATTAATTTTATTCCAATTCATAATCCATTTTTTTCCAAACTCAGTCTGAAATTCTAATTTCATGCATTTCCAAATAATTAATTTAAAAAACCTCCTAGATAACAGATTGCATTGATTTTTCTTCCACCCTGGGCAAGCGTGATGTCTCAGTGGAAAGGAAAGATTCAGGCTGCTTGGGCCAAAAAGACCTCCAGCAGAGCCAGACTCTGGTAGGGCAGCCATCTGCCTTGACCTGTCAGGGCTCTGAGATGACAAGAAACAAACAAAAATAGACACATTCATACAATTAAAGCATCCACTTTTCATCAGTTAAGTTATTTCTAATTAAATTAGAAAAATTGTAAGCCAAGCCTAAACTGTGAGAGGGGGTTTCTGCTCCCAGTTACCAGCCTTGAGCTCAGAGTTGGCTCTGAGCTCAAGGCTGGCCTTCCATTCTCTGTTTGGAAACTTTAGGAAACACTAAAGTAAGCCTCAGTCTGAGAGCGAGTGCTCTATTGGGATGATAAGGAAGTATAAGTTACTTGAGATAAATGGAAACAAGCCCCTTAAAGGCTTTATATGTGAGAAGAATTTAAAATTTTTATTTTAAATGTAACAGATAGCCGATGAAGGGATGCTGAGTTCTCTCCTGCTAGTTCTCATCAGAACTTTCACCACAGCATTTTGGATCAGCTGGGGACTGTTGAGTAATTTAAGACTAACTAACAAGGAATAGCAGTAATGCAATCTGAAGTAACATGGGTGGGCCAAGATTTTTTTTTTTTTTTTTTAATGTTTTTGCAATATTTACTAAGCTGTCATAATTCTAAGCTTTTCATTCTCAAGAAACCTGGCTTTGAAACTTTTTTATGAATTAGATATGTGTACATGTTTTGCTTTTTGAGCATTTTGAATAAAAGCACACAGCATAGAAGCATAGTTTACTCTGACACATCTGGCAAAATATATGAACTGATTGGAGTTTGTCTTATTTAATATAGAACTGACTTGTGTATTGTTATACTGCAGCTATTACAGCAGGCTGTGGAGAAGCGTAATGAAATAATTGCCAAACTCAGCTCAAATCTCCAAGATGCCCTGGCAAGTAGAGACCAGGTACAACTAGAAGCACAGTCTCTTGCTGGACAGATTCAGGCACTGCAGAAACAGCTACAGCAGGCAAGTGTTTTTCTTTTTCTTTTTTTTTTCTTTTATTACAGTGATGGCATGATACATGTTCTTATTACTCATTCACAGAAATTGTACATTCATATGTTCCTGTTTTGTTGTTCATTCAGACCAGTGTAGAGTTTTTGCGACTCAAAGATCTACCAGGGGCTGAATTTCTCAATAACCGACAGCATCACCATGGCCAACCCTTCAAAAATCCAAATATCAGTCATAAGGAGGTACTGTCAGAGGAATCAGGAAATGCAAGTCCTGACTCTCAGCCAGACCCTGAAGGCTTCAGCACTGATGGTGACACTGAACCAGATGCTGTTCTGCACAAGTTACGGACCGAGCTTGAAGAAGAAAGGAAGAAGAGCCAACGCATTTGTGCAGAACTGGCAGAGGAGATGGAGAAAAACCAGCATGTGCTTTCTTTACTGGAAAAGGAGAGGCAAAGGAGCAAAGAGGAACAAGAAGAAAGGGTGGCACAGGTGCAAAACCTTCAGACTCAATTAAAGCAACTGCAAACTCAGTGCCTTGAAATGCAGCAGTACAAAGAGGAGAAAGAAAACCTCAACAGAGAAGTGTTGGAGCTAAGAAAGAGGCTTCAGGAGGAAGAAGATGCAGAGAGGATATTTAATGAAGATGTCAGTAGCTCTGCTCTTCATCTCCAAAGTCTTGAGGAGGAACGACAGAGACAGGAGGAGGAGATGAAGAAGCTCAAGGAAGAACATAGAGAGGAGGTTGAGCGTGTCAGACAACTTTTGGATGAGAGGGAAAGGGAACTTAAGAAGAGAGAAGAAGAGGTTGAAGGACTCAAAGCTTCTAAGAACCGTCAGAATCAAGCCAAGGCTGGTTCCTGCTCCGAGAAGACTAGTATTGATGAAGCCAATCTTGAAAGCGGACCTGATCAGGGTAGTATGAACATATCAATAGCTGGGGATATACTGATGGAGCGTTACTTGTCTTCAGCTCCCCTTGCACACTCACAGTCTTCATTAGCACAAGAAAGCTTTGAACGCTGCAGTCAGCTGGACATATCTGCAAATTACAGGTAAGGAAAAAATATTTAAATTATAGATTCAGTACTGTTATTTTTTTAACTTAATGGCTTCTTTGCTTTTTTAATTTAAAAATGAAATCCTCCTATCTTTGTGTCTTATTTTATAGTTTTGAGCTGAACAGCGAAATGTTTGAAGATCAGCCTTTTTTGTCCATTTCAAATCGTCCATATGAAGAAAATGACAACATGCAGAACAGTGCTGGCTCAGAGGGCTGTGTTGCAGGGGCAGGTGATTACAGTCCAGAGCCTCTCAGTCGGTGGTCTCACAATTCCATTACTGGTGAGATGGGGTTGAGTAAAATGTCAGGGCAGCAATTTGAGGAGACGGACTTGGAGAAAAACCTGCTGAATCAGCAGTGTGGCGAGCTCCGTGAGGAGCTGGCCCTCAAGGAGCGGGACTTGAGTGTTTTAAGGGAGGAAGTCATCAAGAGTGCAGAAGAGCTGGAGGAAGCAAGGGACAGGTAATGTTATAAAATTATTTATTTTGATTAATTAATTTAAATATTTATTTTCAATTTATTTTATTGTAATAGTATATTGCGCTTCGTTAATTCGCCAGTATGTTCGTTCTTGGGTCAGATTTGAAAGGATTACAAGATTTCACTCTTTTCACATTCATGCATTATCTTTGACTCTTACTGCCCAAAGTTTGCTCTGCAAATGTCCACCGCACTGTATAGTCCTCTAGGAGCTTTTTTGTTTTTTTTTTTCTCTATGCCCCTTCGTTTAACATATTTAGTTGCCGTTTTTTTTGTTTGTTTTTTTTTAATTAGGCTTGGTTATTTAATGGGGTGGTTGAAAAAAATTGCTAAACGAATGGGGTTTTATAGGGAAAAATATTTTGAGATTACCCCCTTTTTTTTTTTTTTTTTTTTTTCTTTAATTCTCTCTTCTGAATCAGTTAAACATTTTTATAACAATCCCTGCTGTTTAGGTGGGCCCAGGTAACAGAAGAGCTCAGGCAAGCTCTCTGGGAACTTGAAGAAGAGAAGGAGAAGAGGAGACTTATTAAGGAAGAGATGAACTTGAAAGCCAATGAACAAGACGATCTTGAAAACAAACTTGGTGCCTTATTGGAAAAACAGGAAGCTGAAGCTGAAATGTCCTTGGGCATCTCTGCCTCTGTTCTGTCAGAAGATGAAAATAAACTGTCAGGTGAATTGTTGACGAAAAAACCTCCTCAAAATCAGCAGGATGATCAGCTATGGTGTCGAGATGAGATTGAACCCACCGATGATTCTGCTAGAGAAAGCCCAACGTTCAGTGGTGACATCCAGATGCATACATCACAGGTATACCATTATAATACCTGAGTTTGTGTTAACAGCCTTAAAAGGTCATTATGCTGCAAACCTCCGATAGAAGCTACAAATGTACTATTTAATTTGTATGTTGTCCAATATTTTTGTTTCTTTCTCAAGGATCACTGTGACCATCTCACATCAAAACAAGAGGAGACAAAAACGCAATATAAAACTACATCAACATGTCTAAGTCAAAAGACAGTGGAACTTGATACTGTATTGAAAGAGCTTGAAACAACACGTGCCCAGGTTCTACATTTTCAAACAGAAGTGGAGCAACTGCAACAAGAGCTGCTGAAGAGCCGTGAAGGTCTGGACTCTGCTGAAAAAGTGAAAACTGAGCTGGAATCTCAAATCTTCTCTTTGAGGCGAAACCTGGTTCATTTGGAGGAAGCTCAGACTCAGTCTGCAGAGCAGAGAGAGAAGGACAAGAGAAAAGAGCAAGAGATGGAAGAACAAATCAAAAAGATGGAACAAGTGCTAGAGGAGGAACTTGAACAATTTGAGAAATTACTGAAAGCCAAGGATCTTGAGGTGAGATACACAATTACAACCTGATAATTATCAACATTACCATTGTTAACCTGAAATTACATGATTAACATATTTAACATATTTTGAACAGTTGGCTGAAGGGAGAGAGAAATGGGAGGAAGAGAGGCAGGAGAAGGAAAGGCTCCTTGATGCGACTCATCTATTGGAGGAACAGGTGAAGGCTCTCCTTGAGGAGCAGGTCCTGGCTGTGGAGGAGGCTGCAGAAAATCTCAGGAAGGAAAAAAATGATCTGATGGAGAAACATCAACTGGAGGTCTGATTTGAAACGGACTGTTTAAATATTGATTGTGATTGATTGTTGTTTTTTTTTCACCATTTGAAATTAGATAATTATCCAACTTTACTTTAACGTTCTTCTTACTTTATCACTTTAATGAATGCCTAGATGTCTGAATTGAATGCTCGTCTGGAGTCAGAGCTGTTGAAGTTTCAGATCAGTAAGGAGGAAGAACAAAAGCACCAGATCAGCCTTATCAAACAGGTAACTTACTGTAGCGTATCCCATCAAGAGATGAGGGCAACAACTTTCTGCATTTTTTTTTTTTTTTTTTTTTTTTTTTTTTTTTTTTTTTTTTAGCTTATTTTACACCCTGCTTTCCTTGTAGGTAACTGAACGTGAGCATGAAAGAATGATATCAGAGCTGACTGACAAACACAACAAGGAACTTGACACACTGAGGCGAGAGGTGTCTTTAGAGCTGAGAGACAGCATGGAAGCAGCTCATCAGGCCGAGCTGCAGCAGGCACAAGTATGTACAAATTCACACGTTAACGCGCATGTATTTTTTTTGTGTGTGTCTTTACCTTTTTTTTGTGAACTTACATCAGTTACATTGTCATATTTAGCCTTTTGCTTTTGATATTTAACATTTTAAGAGGTTTCATAATTTTTTATTTATTTAATTTTTTTTTTATAAACTCAATGACCATGTTCAAAATGGCCATTAAGGGAAATACTGATATCTACTCTGTAACTATAATCCAAAACACTCTTTAACAGCAGTTTGTAACTAATATTTCACGCAATTGCTGTCAAACTACCTACTTTATCTTATCATGTTTAGTCCCAAAGGACCATGGAGCTGGAAGCCTTACGCCTGAGCCTGACCACAGTCCACATGTCTCAGCTGGAGCACTCTCAGACAAACATGCAGCAGGAGCAAGAGTCTGCTCTCAGCAAGGTTCAGGCTTCCATGAGGGAGACTTTCTCCCAGGAAACTGCACTCATGCAGACCCGCCATCAGTCGGAACTTGACCTGATCAAAAAACAAAGTGAAGAGCACCAAGAGAGACTGCATGAGCTGCACCAACAAGAAATGGGTGAGTCCAGATGAGAGCACTGTTCAGTTGTGTTTTTACATGTTTGCCCTTTGGCGCACTTGACATGTGCAACATTACAACCATGGTTGAATCACAAGTTGTTTTTGTTTTGGTGGGGGAGGGGCTCTCAGTTAAAGCAGAGCGGGAAGACAGATCTAACCTTGAGTTTTGTTCCTGGTTTATTCTTTCATCTCTTCTTTTGCATGGTCAGATAATTTGAAGCAACAATGGGAAGCCCGTGTTACTCAAGATAGAGCTTCAGTGGATGAAAAGCAGTTTAACCCAATACAGGTCAAACTTGGTTCATTTTTACACCTATGTTGCATGTTATTTCTGTGGTTATTTGATCTTGAATATTAATAGATGCCCCTCATTTTCATAGACCTTGAAAGCACAGTGGGAGGTGGAGGCAGAGGCAAACTTAAAAAGGGCTTTCTCAGAGATCCAGAACACACTCACTGGTACCCAGACAGAACTGAGCAGCACCCAGACATCCCTCACAGCGACCACTAAAGCTCTGACTGAGGCCAAAGCGGCTCTGTCCCAGGCCCAGTCAGAACTGCAAGAGACTGAAAACAGACTGAAAGACCTCCAAAATTCCAGTAAGGAGCAGGTCGAGAAACTAGAAGAAGAACTGAGACGAGCCTGTGCTGACAGAGGTAATACTGTCTGAGAGTTCCATCCTACAGTTTCACCGTATCTAAGCAGGAGAAATGTTACGTCTATTAGTAAATCCATGTATTATTTGAAATATCCTTGAGTGCTTATTCGTTGGCTATTCTGTTTCAAAACCAAATGGAAAACACTGGTAAACTTAGACATTTTTTTCAGAATTATATCCAGACAATAAATGTGCAAAAAGGAGATGCAGATCCTACAGTGCATAATTATGACCGAGAAGGTTATGAATGAAACTCTAATTTGTGTTTTCCATTATTATTATTATTATTATTATTATTATTATTATTAGGTTTTTAGTTCCAGAATTGGAAAAAAACTAAGAATAGACTACATGTATACTTGTGCAAAGCAACAAACTGAGGCAAATGTGCTTCTGAACCCACTTCCAGAATAACTTTATAAGATCGCCAAATAATAGTGTTGGTAGATTTGTTTGATGGTTATTTCTGTTCAGTGCTTTGTGCTTTTAATTTATACAAATTGTAAATGGATTGCTTCCTGGTTTGTGAATGCTGATCAGATTCTTTGGAGGAGTTGGTTTCTAGTCAGAAGGCGGTGCTGCAGGAGAAAGAGGAGCAAGCTCTCCACTTTGAGGAGAGAGAACGACAACTGCAGCAGGAGGTCAGTTCACTCTCAAGTGAAAGTTGTTTCTATTTAGTTTTTGCCACCATACAGACATTTCAGTGAAAGGTCAGGACAGTTGCAGTTGTATAATATGTTTTTTAAATTTCAAAAAGACATTTCCTCATTGTCAACTAGGTTTTGCAACTGGAGAAAGCGAAGGACTTGCTCAAACAGACCTCAGAACAAGAAGTAGGTCAGTTGTGGACCCAGCTGGAGAGCATGAGGACAAGTCGTCAAGAGCTGGGAGGTGAAGTGTGTGTGTGTGTGTGTGTGTGTGTGTGTGTGTGTGTGTGTGTGTGTGTGTGTGTGTGTGTGTGTGTGTGTGTGTGTGTGTGTGTGTGTGTGTGTGTGTGTGTGTGTGTGTGTGTGTGTGTGTGTGTGTGTGTGTGTGTGTGTGTGTGTGTGTGTGTATCTGCACAGTTGATTTAAATATCAGCTAAGAATTTTATGACTAATCATGCGATATGTGCGAAGGGGACCTTCTAACATTGTCTGCTTTTTCTTGCAGAGCTCAAGGAGCAGCTGCTGGCTCGCTCTTCTCATGTTGATGACATTGAACGAGTTAAGAAAGAGTTTAATCAACAGAAACAAGAAATCAAAGAGCAGAATGAGGCTGAACTAGAAAACCTGAGGAGGTATGAGAGTAGATGTTTAGGCTCCAGTGCCAAACCTTGGTACCCTTTTTTTTTTAATTTTTTTTTTTATCATGAACTGATGTCTAAAATATGCTTGGTGTCTAAATGCTTTGCAATGGTGCCTATCTCTCTTAGTGTTTACATATTTTCTCTTCATCACTTAGGTATTTTGAGAAACGGTTGCATGCAACAGAGGAAAGCTACAAAGAGGAAATTACTCTGCTCCAGCTGAGGCTGGTGGAAGGTGCCTTGGAGGAATCTGTGCTTAAAACCACAGATGAAGGGTATGTAACTGGTAAAATGTAAACTTTTGCATATGATGCAAAAATTGTCTAGTACAATTTTTCTTAAACATGTTTGAATATCTGTGTTTGATCTCTATTTCAGTAACTTGTTTCAAACGCAAGCAGAGGTGGGAAATGATGTTGCTTGTGATGGTGAAAAGCTGGAGAAACAGAAGGTACAAATGGACACGGATATGTAACCCCTTTTCAGCAAATTGAGTCTGTTAACTTGTACTCTTATAGGATATTAAGTATTATTTTACTGTATTTTTACTCTTTCAGGAAACACTTAATACTATGAAGCTTCACCTGGAGGAGAAACATGCAAAGGACCTCTCAAATCTTCAGTCCTCTTTATCTCTGTCTTTTAACGAAGAACTGCAGCAGGTAAGACACATACCTAGACCGTTGAGCGAGATATATTGACACACAACCTTTTTGCTCATGTGCTCTGTATTATTTGTTAACAGGTGCACTTAGATCTCACTGACCATTACTATGAAGAGCTGCAAGAAATGAAGACTCGTCATGCCTTGGACCTAGAGCAACTCAGAGCCAAACTTTCTGAAAGTCATCTAAAAGGTGCCTCACACACAGACTAATTTGTTAATTCTGGGAACAAAAACTGTTTTCATTTGATAATTGACTTAATAAAACAACTTTTTTGTCATAGATCTTAAAAGAGTTCATTTGGAAGCTGCAACACAGGTTGAGGTGAGAGAACTACTTTGAAAAATGTGACTTGAAGTTCATTTCCCTTTGAGCACAGTCTTTTTCAGTCATTTTTAAATTGCATTATTTCTTAATTAGGCTGAGGTGGAACAGAGGATATGGTGTCTCATTGAGGAGACGCAGGCAAATATGACCACCATCCATATTCTAGAAAATAACCTGACTTCCCTGAGTAAACAGCATGATGAAAAGATGCAGTTGAACTCACAAAAGGTACATATACCCTTTTGGATACTAGATCCCACAGAAGAAAATTATTTTAAAAGAAAAAGCTCAGTGGCATTCATTATAATTATATTTACTCATGCTGTATAGAACCTTTCATACTGAGTTGTTAATATATATATATATATATATATATATATATATATATATATATATATATATTTTTTTTTTTTTTTTTTTTTTTTTTTTAACTGTTGCAGCTCACGCTTCTTGAGGAAGCTTTGAAAGGGGAAAAAGAGCATGTGCAAGAAAACATGGAGAAGCTGAAAGAGCTTCAACAGAAACATGAAAATGCCATTTCTGCACTGACTTCAGACTTCGAGCAGGAGAGGACACGCCTTGAAAAAGATCTCCATGAGGAAAAAGAGAAGTTTAAATCTCTACAGGCAGCTCTGGACAACAATGACGGTGAGATCATCTCAGAAGGGTTGTAATCATTATTTAGTCCTGAAAACAGTTTCTGAACGGTTGTTTGTGTTTTAGGCCCACAGGTTCTACTTGAGAGACAAAGACTGGAGTCGCAATATGACAGTGAGCTGCAAAATGTGAAGAACTGCTTGTCTGCAGAAATCAAAGACCTTCAAGAGCAGAGTCGGGAGAGGATATGCCAAGCCCAACAGAGGTGAGATCTAATAGGCGCTGACTTACTGTTCAGCCTAGTGACTGAGTGCATAAAAAGAGAGGCAGCATTAATGACAGAAAAATGGCAAAATTGTCACATCAATATGTTTCATGCACAAATAGCCTCGTAGAGTCAAGAAACTTGGCAGTCATTTAGCAGGCATAAGTAGTATGGTGATAGAAGTGATCCCAGACAACATATCGTTCCTTCTCATGTTCCCTTGTCTGGACAAAATATAGATGAATAAAATAGAAATAAAAACACAGCTATTGTGATGCTATTTACGCCTGCCAAGAGACTTGCAAAAGAGAAACTAATATATGAAAGGTTTGTTTTTTTTTCTTTAACATGTATTTTCTACATTTTAAAGGTAATTAGTGAAAAAGCCTTTTTTAATCTTTTTGCTTCATTTTATGTCACCTTTACATAATTTAAAGATTGAAATGTCAGTTACTGTACTCCTATAAGGGGTTTGGATGTTACCCTAAGTCACTTGTGAAAGTTATTTTCCCCCCATATATTTAAACAGGAACCTGCTGTTAACCTCAGTTTCCTTGTGACAATATTTGATATTTTACTGCTTTATGTTTTCAGGTTCCAGGAAGAGAAAGCAGTGATGGAGGAGCGTTTGGTCCAGAGATATGAAGTGGCTATGGCAGAGCTACAGAGCAAACATGAATCTGAGCTGGGACGTGAGAGGTCACTACTACTCAACAAGCACTCCCAAGAGATGGCCGCACTAGAAGCCAAACACAGCGCACATCTAGCGTCTCTCGCTGCCAGTCACAGAGAGCAGCTTGCAGCTATGGCTGTTGAGCTTGAAACCAAGCACAAAGCCGACCTTGTTGCCTTGGAAACGGCCCTTGATTCTAAACGAAAGAAAGACCTTGATAGTCTGGAGGCCGTTTTTCAGGAGACCAATCAGGCACAGTTGGAGGCTTTAGAGGCAGAACTGGTTCGCAAACACCAGGAAGAGAGCGATGAGCTGGAAATGAGGATGCTGGGTAATATGGACACTTTGGAGGCCACTTACCTGAAGGAAGTGCAAGTAAGGGGATGCAAATCATAGAGCCTAAAGCTTTAAGTGAATAATTACAATTTAAAAAAAAAAAAAGCTAAATGGAGCCTTTTTATTAGATTTCTCAGTTTGTAAATAATGTTTTATACTTAACTTTACAACCTTAGGCACTGCGTAATGATATCGTTCAGCTGGAGGAGAGGCATCGAGAAGAGCTGGTTTGCCGCGATTCAGAAGGTAAACGGCTAAAGGAGCTTCATGCTGCAGAACATCTGTCCATCAGAGAGGAACTTAGGAAAGAGCTGGCTCAGGTACACATGGAGAAGTTTAAAGCCATGGCAGCTGAGCTTAGCCATGTTCACAAGGTGAGAAACTATGACGATTGCTCATTCCCTGCCTTGAATCAAATTAATCAGTTGATAAAGTAAAAGTGAGAAGTTCTGTTCAAAATTTACTATTTGTTCTTGCAGACTGAACTGGCTGCTCAAAAAGAAACTTTAGATGCTGAACACTGCAAAGCCTTGGAAACGCTGAAGAAGCAGGTACTTGCTTAAGTTAATATTTCCCAATGTATTTAAAAGCCAAAAATGAGTGTACTTTTTTTAAATAAATATTGCTATGTAATTTGATGGACATGTATTGGTGGTGGTGGTGTTGAAAGTATTCTTGCAAAAAAAATTTTAGGGATCTCATCTAGCTCTTGTGGTGTCTCATCTCATTGGTCAGTAAAGAGTTGACGCATGAAAAAGAAATGTTAAGTTGATGCTTTACTCTAGCTTTAATTATCATTTTGTTTTCTTTATCTCAGGTTTTGGCACTTGAAAAACAACACAACACTGCTCTACAGGATCTCTCTCAGACATATGCTGCTGAAAAGCAGCAGCTTATCGAACACCACCAACTCCAACTTCAGGCATGTATTACATACAGAATGTATGAACATCTTTGTCTCAGGATGCAAATCTCTTTTAAAAGGGTGTATGAGAATCCATTGCTTATAAGTTAAAGTTGTCTTTGATGGTTTTCACTTCTTGGTGGCTCATACAAACCATTAGAGAAGAGCTTAAACTGAGTCATTGTTCATCGTCTATAATGGTCTTAGTATGGTCTTAGTCTATAATGGACAAAGTATGTATTTTGATTATGTTTTTTTTTTTTTTTTCCTTTACATTTCCTGACTAAGAAGGGCTAAAATTGAGATCATTTTGTCAACTGCATGTCCTCATATTTAACAAAACAAAACAAAAAAACAACCTGTTATTGTTTTAGGAACTGAGGGGAACATCTGCACGGGAGTTGGAGGCTTGTCGCAGGGAGCTTGAAGAGGAGTCGTCGAGGCAACGACAGCACTTTGTAGAAGAGGTGGAGGTCCTTAAAGTCAAATCAGAAGAGAAGCTACAGGACAGGATTAATCAGCTGAAGGTAAAAGATTTTTTTTTTTTTTTTTTTTTTTTTTTTTTAAATAATTAATTAAATGAAAGACTCTTAAAAACAGCCACATACTTTCTCATTATTATTTACACAATGATTTTTCTTTTTCCCTGGTTGTTGTAATAATAATGTAACAATAATGGTAATTATATATACCTTTTTTTTTTTTTTTTTTTTTTTTTTTTTTAATTTTGCTCATTTGAGGATGCTTGTTAGAATCATTATGTAATGGCAATGGATTATTTGGAGCCCTTATTTGCAGCCCTGTTAGTGAGTGATGGCAATACCCTCCTTAAGCTTCAGCTGCACCAGTTCAGTGCTATGGATATTTCTCTCACTTGGACTCTGTCCCACTTGAGCTTTATCCGAACCCACTTTTTTTATAATCCAGCTGTCATATATGTAATAATGTTCACATCCATCTGTTTCTGATTTCTTGATCTGTGTGCTCCCGGCTTGTGCATGCGTTTCTCCTGTTGCCATCTGAACGGTGGCTAAATGGGATGAATCTAAGCTTTTTAATCCTCTGATGCAGAAGGTTTTAATGCCGGAGTTTTTTTTATTTTTTTTATAGCATTTAACCATTTGAAACGTGCAAGCCAGTGGTCAGCTATAGGAGATTAGGAGATTTAGCTGGCTGTAGAAATGCTGGAGAATAGACCTACAGAGTACCGTAACTTTTTATGCTGGTTGTCAGCATGTTTTAATGCGTCTATCCACATTTTTGATTTAATTTCAGACCGAATTTGAAGAGCAAAAGGAGGCGGGGCTTGAAGACTTGAGGCGGAGCATCACTTCTGAGCAACAGGAAAAAGAACAGAGCTATACGGACAAAATGAGCCAACTCACTGCCCAACTGCAGCAACTGGACACTGTTGTGACCCAGGTATTTGACACATGACTACATAAAATAGAATTTTAGATTGAGCAGTGCACATGGAAATAATCATTGTGGCAGCTGAAGTAGTCTTGACTGACAAAAGGTATTATTATAATGATTCAAAGAATGAACTCAGTGAGATTAAAGAGAGAGTACAGTAATATGTGTACCTATAGGCTTTCCTCTCGCATCCAAGTTCTTAAAGACGTTACAATTTTCAAGTATTGCACCATTTGACTTTTTTTGTATATTAGGATTGTGAGGTAATTAACATTTCCATTACTGAAAAAAAAAAAAAAAACACAGGTTTTGCTCTTATTCAAACTAATATCTAACTAGTGATATCTGGAGATTTGCTGCTCATGTTCTTATCAAAGAGAATGATCTTCTCTTTAAAATTTCATACATGCAGTCCTGGTCTGCTGATTTTCTGTTTCATAGTTCAGTGTTAACACTCTGTAAAATAAGTCTCCGTATGTCTTTGTTTCCATGGCACCAGTCCAGCTCGACTCTTTATAGTTAGATATGAACAAGCACTCAGGTCTCCATGAGGCCGGTATTGAAAGCGTCAGGAGAGGATAGGAGGGGGCTGTTGTCATGACGACGGCATTGTTGAGCCAGGTGGCTGCAAAACAGGAGTTCGTTAGGAGGGTGGTAGAGGGGGGAAAAGAGGGAGGAGTTGGTGATGGAAAAATCAGACGTGGGGTAAACGCAAGTAAGTTGGCCAGAGTTCTGCTAAGAATGACCTTTTGATTACAATCTGTGTGTGTTTTTAGGCTTTTTTTTGTTTGCTTGTTTGTTTTAAGTCCTGGTATTACATTTTTCAAAAATTATGCAAGACGAGAAGCATTAACAGCAGATGTTTGTGATATTTTTCCTTTAATTTTATAAATGCAAAGTATTTGTAAGGTGTAGGGTAAAGTTGACAGTGCGATGTTGTTCTCTTTCTTGCTAAGGCTTTTAATGTCACAAGAAAAAACAGAATGACATTGTAATGTACCAGTGGCTTGGAGCAGTCTTTATACTGTTTCAGTTTGAATGTGTTGCTATGCATTTTGTTTTGTTCACCTCATCGCCTCTCTCTCATGTATTGGTACTTTTGCCTGTGCACATGGCTCGTTTTAAAACAGCCTGTAAGATGGGCATCATTTCAAATTGCTGTATGTACTACTAAAATGACATGGTAAGCTTAAGACTTTTACTTATTTAACCACCCTTCCCAGCTGCGAGCAGAGATTGGGTGTCTGCAGGGAGAGTTGCATGGAAAGCGTGCAGAGATGGAAACCCTGGACACCCTCCTTCAACGACGGGAGCGAGAGAGTCAGGAGGGAGCCAACCTTCTGAAGATGCTCACTGATGACTTGCACACTGCTAAAGAGGAAAAGTAAGTAATCTTTCTTGGATGTGTGTGTTCCTAAATGTACTGGCACAACACACCAGGGTGTATTTATATGGTTTCTTTTATCATCTTTTTTTTTTTTTTTTTTTTTTTTTTTTTTTTTAAGAAATTTGTCATATTGCGTTATGTGTGTTTTTGTTTTTTGTTTGTTTTTTTTCACCCAGATGCAGGCTTTATAATGCAAATGAAAAGTTGGCTAAGGTCCTGGTTGAGATGCTTCGCAGTATAATCGCAACAGAAGAAATGATTGGCCAAAAGATCAGTAGCAGAACCAAAACATCTGACCAGGGGACTCAACGGACAAGCTCAACTGGGAACAAAGATGCTCAAGAGTCAGGTCTGTTCATCTCAGACTTTATTCTTTTAAAATGTTAAAAATTAATGCTGTAGCTCTTATTCAGTTTTTCTTTAAAGGTCCCATATTATGCAGTTTTGATCCCTATTTATATTGATCAAGCACCACAGTATAGTTGGCTTCTTCTGATCACAAATAAAACTCTGTCTGTTAGATTCTGCAGTGCAAAGTTTATTTTATGTTTCTCCATCAAGTCGACAAAGCCTCGCCGTTGATGCAAACCTCACTTCGCAGAGCTCTGCCTAACCTGACACGAACCTCTAAAATTATCTATGTCTACGTGTTGAATGACTGATGGTCAACATTTATTAGCTCCAACTTGCCTAAAATGTATACACTGTTTTAGTTGCGTACTGGGCATAAACAAAAGGAAACTTGGTGCTGGAGAAGGAGCATCAAGTACTGCCTAGCAGTTCGTGGTGTAATTACAGAGCAAACGGTAACACACAAGTATGAACACCAGCAATAGCTTGGGGCCTGTGTATAGCCTACTTGCATCACTGCTAAGCAGTAAGCATAAATCAAGGTTTAAATCTTCTTTCACTGTGCTCTGTGAGCAAGGTGTTTAGCCTCCCCTCCCTTCAATCTCACTCTGTGGTTTGGTTGCCACCCTAAACCAATCAGATGCGTTACTGCCAGTCAAAAGCCACAGTGACAAACTATTGGGAGATTTTTTTTTTTTTAAGTGACAGTGGGGCAGGACTGATCCAGTGGGGTTGGATTCATGAGCTGGTTTGGTCTGCCCTTGAAGTTTAGAGGACCAATCTGCAAATGCAATTAATACTTATACAGTTGTTTTAAAATGGCAATGTTTTCAAACCATTTTTTATTTACTGCTAATCAATTGTATGCCACTTAAAATTATAGCTTAACAGCATGGAAGTTGATATATAATACAATTTAAATTCATTTGTAACCTTTTGAAAGACAGGAAAAGCACAATATGGGACTGGTTTTTTTTTTTTTTTTTTTTTTAAAGTTATGCAATGGCTAATTTTAGGTCTTAAGATATAAAATTTTGCTTTGTACACATGAATTTATAGAGATCTATTTGGATTTCTATCACAGGTATCTCAGTGGCAGACTTGTCAACAGACGACTTGGAGCTGACTCAGCTGCTCTGTGAGAGTCTGCTGGTGTCAGATACTCAAATCCATCCTGGAGGAGAAGAAACGGCACTGAATGCTTGCTGCAGACTACGCCTTGCAGTAGACGCACTGTTGGAACTTCTCAACCAAGCGAATAATCAGGTAGGGAAATGCACCTCAACAGTCCACAACAAAAAGTATTCAGTTTGGGTTCTGTCTTTTATAGTGTTCATGGTTATCAAATGATTGTGGCTTTTCACTTTTCTCCAGCTGGAACAGACTTGCTATGTCCATCTTTCCCTGGAAGAAAAGTTCTCTAAAGGCAGAGAAGATTCCGCCCAACTTCTTGAACAGCACAAGGTCCTAGTGGAGCAACTTGATATGGAGGCCAAGCTGAAGAGTCAACTCCAGTTGGAGCTCCACAAGGCAGAAGGTGAACATTTCATCGTTCCTTCTGAGTTTGCTCTATGTGGACACCAATTGTCAACATTTTTTGGCTTTTTAAATTCAAAACTTGTACTGTAGTTACTGTTTTTGAAAAACCCCAACATGTGCTTTTTTTTCTTTTCTTCTTCTTGCTGTTGACTTAAACCCACCATATTTGCATGATGCGTTCAGGACTTCTTCAGGGCTACGTGGCTGAAAAAGCTGTCTTAGAGGAGGCTCTGCAGCAGAAGGAGACTCGGGAAGAAAGGCTAGTGGAGGAACTAGAGGACCTGAAGATGAAAGTACAAAAGATGCAAGGCCTCACCACAGAGCTGGACAGCCTCAGAATGAAGCATCAGGACCTCAGTGAGGAGCACGCAATTCTCCTGCGCCAGAAAGAACATCTCTCTGCTGGACTTGGGGAGAGGGAAAAAGGTAAGCAGAATAAGTTTGAAAGCACCTGTATGTATTATATGTAACATGACCTCGTTAAGTGTGCTTTACGCTTGTGTAATATCTATGCTCAGATGTACCTTCTCTCCGTAGGCAATTGGCTCAATTTAGATCCTGACGCAGGTTTGTGGGTCAGAGTGGAGTGTGAGTGGGGAGGGTAGGGATGACTTTGCAGTGCCGTGTGAAGTTGCTGATTGTTATATTACCATTGCCGGTAGCTTTTGGCGACTCTAATTTGCTATGCCATTTGTTCTACTTTTGACATGACTGTATGTCATTTTTGGTATCAAATCTCTTGTTTGGTTTCAAAGTTCTTTTGTTTTATATAGATGTACAACAAAACAATGCTTGTAACATTGCACTTTATTTTTCAAGCTTTGTTGGCAGAAACGGAGCGTTTAACCCAAGATAGAATGGACTTGCAGCGGCAGGCAGAAAAAGACCATAAATCCCTGTCGATGCGCCTCAGAACTCTGGAGAGAGAGCTTGAAGAGCAGGAAACCAAGGTCCTTGAAACAGAACTTCACAACAAGACCCACACTGAAGACCTCAACCAACGTGTACACGCACTTGAGAAACAGCTGAAACACAACAGGCAGTTTATAGAGGTAACTTTAAAGCCATTATGTAAATACTACTCCTCACAAATCTGCTGTTATTTATTTGCAGATCCAAGTAAGGGGAAAAAATGACGTTAGAATGACAGCATTGGTTTTTCAGTTGTATTTTTAATGCTTTGCGTGTCAGAGCTTATGTTACAGTGGATACAGTCTCAACATAATTTCGTTTCACGCACATAGGAGCAGGCTGTCGAGCGTGAACATGAACGAGACGAATTTCAGCAGGAGATCCGCAGGCTTGAGACCCAACTCAGACAGACGGCTAATGTGGAAAACAAAGGACTCAGGGTGAGGGCCACTACGTTCAGTAAAGATTTGTGTGTCAACATAGATGTGAAAAACATTCCACACCATTTCATGTCAAGATTTACACTTGGAAACAAGATTTTTAAAAAATATAGATATAATATAGTTAGGTCTTGATATTTGGTAAAAAAGCAACACATTTATTTATCCTTGACCCAAAACAGAAGCTATTTATATAGAAATAAAAAAGATAAGTAGCAACCAAGTCCTGCCAGTCGAACATTTTTATAAATTGATCTTCAGTAAGTGTGACCACCTATGTAAGGCAAAAGTTGGCTTTTTTTCTGGTTTGAACCATGCGACTCATCACAATGCAAATGAAGAAAAAGACATCAGCGGTTATCTTAGGAACAGCTGTGTCTCTCAAGCTGAGAAGGGTTATTCACAACTAAAAAGCGTTCAAGAAAATTACCGGTCATCTGAAGAGTAGACATAACAGCAAAATCACTCCAAGGTCACACTGAACAATGTTTAGAGAAATTTGAAAAAATCTCAAGAGCTATATCTCAGGCTCTGTAGCCTTCAGATGTAAATTAATGGCTATTCGATTTTTAATAAGACTAAACAAGTATTTGTTTTTAACTGTTGCCTGGAGAAGCCCTCTTCTCTCTTAAGAACGTGACTGTTTAGCTTAAGATTTCAAGGTTGCATTTCAACAAGCAAGAACAATTTTTTTTGTCCTTTTAGATTGACAAACCAAATTATAGATGTGTGGCCACAATGCTATGTTTGAAAACCAAGGACAATATATCAGAATCAACATCGCATAACTATTAAACATTGTGTTGTAGGAGGGTTAATATGGGTAATATTTGGGATTCAAAGGGCCTGGTCACCTTGCAGTCCCTGATTTGACATTGAATTCCTCTGTATTAGAGAATTCTGCAGTCATATGTGGCTCCATCTGTGTGACTGCTAAAGCTTGCCTGAAATTGGGTCATGTAATAATACAGTAATTGCAAGCACACCAGCAAATCTACTATATAATGGCTGAAAAAGAAAATCGGTGTGTTACAATGGTGCAGTCAAAGGCCAACTTAAAGTGATTGGACCCGGTCAGAACACCAATTAAACTCATGGAAACTCAAATACTTGAATTCTGCAGAACAGACGAGTGGGCCAGAACTTGGGCCAGAATCCAAAATAACATGGGTGATTGATATTATACAAAAGATAGTTGTTTTGTTAATGTTGCTAAGGATGGCTCGACAAGCTCCTAATTCACAGGGTGTACTACTGTACGGTTTTTTTTGTATTTTCTACTGTATTTTGGTTTAGTATTTGATAAAAAGACAAATATGTGATGTGTTGTTTAGTACAGATTTTATTTGCCTAACGTGCGAGACGTGATGATGACGACCAGATTTTTAGTTTTTCTTCTGTCCTAATGCTTACAGCTTTACGGTCTTTAATTGTCCTTATTCACATGACTACATTAAATGTAAACATTATTAAAAATGGAAGTTTTCGCTAGACCGTATGAGAATCGAAATCTGTATTTACAAGACATCGTGATAAGTCGTTTTCCATTTAGACTTTGCGTCCTGTTTGTTTCTAATATTGATTGTTTTGATGATTGGATTATAGCTTGACGTGACGTGTACGCCTGTACTACTGCTCGCATGTTAAAGTGATAAATGCATTGTTTTTTTACCAATGAGCCTGACTGTTGCCATGTGTTTATCCCTGTGCTGAATGGATTGCTGTAGTTTGAGGACTTGATGCTACAGGTATGAAATATAACTGTAGCTAATTTCTTATAGGCACTCTACTGTGCATGATATGCATTTCACTTTTTATTTATTTATTCATTTTTTTTGTTTTTACTTTGATCATTCGTAGTTTTAATCCCTCATACTGTATTTACCATTCTTTCTCAATGCTTCATCCATTTGGTAATACTATTCTTTCATTTCCACATTTAGCTTGCCTTTCATCTCCATTTCATTACTTTCTGGAGTGGTCTAATTTAGGTCTGTGTGGAATTGGCTGCAGATTTGGAATGGCTTTTTTCCCCCTTTAATTGCTTGGATTTACATTTTAAATTGCAAATTTTGCTACAAGAAACTCTGGAAACTTACTATTATCTACTATACAATGATTTTCCCTGTCTCTCGCAGGTGGAGAGTCTACAAGCTATTATTAAAGATAAAACAGAGGACCATGCTTCCTTACTTGGAGCTCATCAGCAAGCCCAGCGCGACCTGGCAGAACGAAATGAAGAAATTGACAAGCTGGCTGGGCGAATCAGAGAGTTGGAGCAAGCACTGCTCAACAGTGCACAGAGTGTTAGAACTGTTAGTGAATTGGAGCAAGAACTACACAGAGCCAAGCTGAGGGAGCAGGAGCTCACACAAGTAAGAATAAAATGCACACCTTCAATTTAGCTGCTCTGTCAATTAGTACCCCCCCCCCCCCTTTTTTTTTTTTTTTTTAATATAAAACATCTCCTGTTCACTGTTAGGATAAGCTCGCATTGGAGCAGCAGCAGCTGTCCAGCAGGCTTCAAATCTCAGCTCTGCAATCCAAACTGGATGAGACAAGACACTGTTACCATGACAACACACGTGACCCCACCCAGGAGCTTAGGGATGCTTTGGACACTGCTCAGCAGAATCTACGTACCAAAGAGCAGGAGGTCTGTCAGATTTTATGCAAAGCTGGTTTATGGGTGATTTGGGTTGATAAAGACATGTTGACTGCAGTGCCACCTTCTGTAACAAATGAATATAAGTATCCAAATCCAGCGTTTTTAAAATCATTGCTCAGTCGTGATTTCTCTTTATATAGAAAACTAAATACTAAAAACAGTTTTTTTCTTTTTTTTTTTTTTTTCTTTTTTTTTTTTTTATGTCTTAGGTTGAGGTCTTGCTTAGCCAGTTGGAGAATGTACAGAGAGACTTGAACCTGAAAGAAGTTGAACTAAAACACCTCACTCTACAGTTGGAGCTACTGACCAATAAGCATACAGAACATGTTAATGAGCTTCAAGAGCAGATTTCTGCCTTTAAGGTGAGAATTTTGTCCTCAAATTAAACCGCTGTCTAAAATCATATACTGTATATGTGTCTTTGTAGTTAAGGTGCCCAGATGCACAATCCAAATTAATAAACTTACTATTAAAGTAGTTTTGGTAGTAGTGCTGTCACATATAATCACTAGTAACTTGTTGTTTGCCAACACAGAGTGATGCAGGGCTGAATAGCCTCTTTTTGTGCTGAGTGAAATGCCAAGGGGGAATGTAACTGCAGTGGTTTAATAATGACTTTTGTTGTTTTCTTTAGTGATATGATAATTATATCTGTGCTTGCAGGAGCAGGTATCTGCCCTCACTATAGTCAATGAAGAACACGAATGCAGCCATGTAGTAGAAACTGAGGAAGAGAGCCTTCCATCAGCACTTCTTCAAGAGAAAAACCAGGAGATAGACCACCTCAGTTGTGAGATTCAAAGACTGGAGCAGGAACTGGAGAATACCAGAGACAACAACGTCAGTGTAAGCATACACTGACTGCTTCCAGGCAGCATTTCTTTACTTGTAGATGTTGGGCATATAAAATGTAATTGTGATTTTATGCTGCGTCTTTAAGGTTTTGGAAGCAGAAGTTGAGGATCTGCGCGCTCTGGTTGAAAGTCTACAGTCTGAAGTCAGTAGAGTCCGCCATGACAGGCAGGAGGAAGAGGAGCGCCTTCATGAGGTCATTAGTACACTGCAAGCAGAACTTGCCACTTTGGGCCCCATTCTCCATGAAGTCAGTGACTCTCAGGATGGTGACAGCATCAATCCTTCACCTGCTCCCAGCCCTGAACCTCAGCAGTATACTATTCAAGAACAAGAGGGGAGGGGAGGACCAAGCAGCCTGAAGCATGAGCTGAGCCTGACTTATTCTGCTGCTTCCAACTCTCTTCGATCTCGTCTCAAGACCCTTCAGAGCCAGCTTGAGACTGCTCTGGTGGAAAAAGAGGGATTGGAGAGGTTACTGCTCACACAAGAGGAAGAGTACAGAAGACAAGGAGAAGAGTTTGGAAAGAGACTCAAGGCTGAGAGGGAAAAATCCAATGAAGTCCAAGGTCTCCTCATGGTAAAGGAAACTGAGCTTCAAGAGGTTGAGGTCAAAGTTGAGGAGGAGAGGGGGAAAAGGAAACTCTTGGAAGAGGAGACGGACCGTTTGAAGGTTCAAGTTGAAGAAGCGGCAGTCCTTTATGGAGAAAAAGCTCACGTTCACTCAATGGTTTTAGAACTGGAAAGGAAGGAAGAGGAGAGGGGGAAAGAGATCAAAACTCTAAAAGCAAAGGAGCAGGACATGAAGATGGAGATGGAGGTCCTCAGGGAAACGGGTCTTACTCTTGAGGCACAACTCCAAGAGATGAAAACTGAGATGGTTGACATGGAGGAGCTGGTTTCTGAGGGAAGGGCAAGAATTAAAACCCTTGAGACTGTGAAAGGAGAACTTTCTGCTGAACATGAGGTTCTGAGAAGGAGAGAGGGTCAACTCCAGGAGGAAATTAAAAAGCTGAGGCAGGAAGTGACTTCAATGAAAGCCCTGATCCAGGACCTTACTGTTAAACTACATGAAAAAGATGCCAAAGAAGAGGAGGCCCAAAAGGAAGTCTTGGTGAGAGTCATTGTCACTATAGGATTTCTTAAGTCATGATCTCAGTGAAAGCTATTTTTTTACGGGGGCACTGTTGTGACAAAGTAAATACCGGACACAATGCTGTATGTAATGCAGCGTTTCCTGAAAATATGAATTTTAAGATTTGATTGTTGGTGCTTTTTTTTTTTTTTTTTTTTTTTTTTTTTTCTGTCTACAGCAGATACCAATCAGATTTCATTAAATACTCTTGTATAGTTTATGCAAATCCCCATTTAAAATTATTTAATTTTTTATCTTTTTTCTATCTTAAACACAGCACCAAAGCAAGTCTTATTTTTGGTCTTAAACAATAAGTGTCTTTCACTATACATTTCTTTAGATGTATATAGTCAAAAAGGTCTAACTTGGCCCTCAAATCTGGCAAAGAAGTCTTGTCGAAGGGGTGAAGTATAATTTTCCCTGATAACTTTAAACTGGCTTCAACAGGCCTCAGTGCCAGATCAGAAATATCTGTGTTGCATTTTTCTACACACAGCTTTGCTGGCGACTGCAGGCGAGAGCACATCTGGTTGCAGTTAGGGGCGTTTCTGTTATGACGCGTTCCAGCGTCGAGACCACAGAATCTCAGTTGCACAGAGGAAGTGACATCAAAATAAGGAAGCAGCAGAAAAGACTTTTTGGTAGCTCTGGGGTTAAAAGCTCTGTTGCACTTTTTTTCTTTTATGCAGATGTTTTATTTTACAGGAGGATGTGGTAAGAAGGGGTTGGGTTCTTTTTAAAAGACAGCATTTAATGAGTTGGCTTTCCGTGTGCCTCGACTATAAAGTGGCTTTAAAGAAAGGGTGTGTGTACTACTATACTATGGTAATCCTTAAAAGTGAGCATATTTTGCTTCTCAGACCCATGCTGATGTGACCCTGGCTAAAGCTGATGCTGCTTTGAGACAAAGGGAGTCAGAGTTGTCCAGGCTGAAGGCAGAACATCAGCTGCTGAGGACAGAGCTGACTGCAGTGAAGCAAGGATTGAGCACAAGTACAGAAAGAGCTGAAAAACTTTATGAGGAAGGACAGGTGGGAATATGAGAACTAAGCAGAGAATATAGTCTGTAATTGTGTGTACATGTTTATCCTCAGTATTTGCAATCTTGTAGGTTTTTGTTGTTGTTTGTTTTTTTTAAGCAGTGGTTGTTTTTGTCCAGACCAAAGACCATGCCCTTGCTGACTTGGAGAATGACAACCAGCAGCTGAAAGTGGAACTTCAGCGTCTTCAGGCGGACCTGGATGTTCAGGAAGAGGAACTAGCTTATCAGCAGAAAGAATTGGAGCTTCTCAGGCAACAGTGCCATCACCAGGACACACTTCCTCACCACCAGGAATACCCTCAGAAAGGTCAGCACTTAACCTTTTTTTTTTTTAGAAATAATGGCAGCAATTAAATGTTTTGACATTTAACACAGATTAGTTTTATGACATTTAGTTAAATGACTAAAAGCTCTCATCTCTTTCAGAAATTGACACTACAATAGATGTGTGCGCTCATATTGATCATGTATATCACTGTTAGGTATTTCTCACAGAGCTTTGGAGGATGTTGTGGCCATTTCTCGTGATGAAGCTTCTCTGAGCTCTCCAGAGGTCTTGAGGAAACTCGAATGCTCAGAAGACAGAATCCGAGGCCGGTTCCACGCCTCTGTTCTCGATTCTCGTCTGTCTGAGCTCAGTGTCCTGAACAGTACTGGCCTGGATCCCTCCAAGATTAAAGCCTCTCCCAAAATTATAATGGAGCCTCCACACTCGAGGACCATCACCCCAGATCCAGCCACACAAAGTACCCACTCCCCAAACTCTTTAACGGTGTCTGACAACTTCTCCTTGCCTGATTCACTGGATGCTGACAAAGTATGCACTCTAACGGTTTTGTTTTTTCACTATTTTCTGTGCTTCTAGAACAAATGTTTAGGGTTTCATTTGGGACAGATGTGGTTTCATCTTTTTTTTTTTCTTAGGTGCGCGAGTTGGATCTACTTGACCTAACAGCACCTTCATCTTCGCTTGACTCCACCTCTTCCATGTCAACACACGAATGGGCCAGTGATGGTTATGGCAGCAGTAAGTATTTATACTTTTGAATATGTTGATTTTTAGTTGTCTGCTTTGTGGTCTGTTTGATGTTCAGCATCAAGCCAACATTACTTGCTTACATCCTACGTCAGTTATAAACGTTTTTGTTTCAACTAATTTCCTGAAAGTCTTAAGCTGCGTTCTGACTTTTATAACACTGACCGTGTATTTAAACTGTTTTGTAAAATAGATGAGTACATCATTTTCTTGTAGTGTTTTTAAAGTCATATGGGGGTGAGTTTAAGATGTTTTCAGCAGCAGAAACATTTACAAGAAGAGGGTGATGTTTGTGGGATCGGCTCAAATTAAACGGTATCTGTGAACCAGGAACACGGGTCACCCAGTGCAACAGAAAAGTGGCTTTGTTGGGTTTGATGTAGAATATCAACTGAGCCAACTATGTTTGGTATGACTCTGTTCTTGTTGTTCAGATGTGAGCTCAGAACTGGGTGCAAGGCTGAGAGTGGAGCTCGAACAGACTGAAAGGCTGGATGCTCAGTTCGTTGAGTATCTCCGCTGCAGAGGAATGAACCCCACTGTTAACACAGACAGTGCTGCCGGAAGTATGAGCTACAGTGATGACTTGCTGTCTCCTGAGCTTCAGGTAGGATATTTGCAAAATAAGAAAATAATTCTACAATGGCATTATGCCTAAGTTTTACTTCATTATTTTGATTTCCTACAGGGTCTGTTGAAAAAGGTTTATCAAGAAAGCTGCAGAATTCTCACTTTGAGCCAGCGTCGTGCTGCTCCTTCAATCCATCCTCATGTTTCTGATCCAAAAACCTCACTGACTCAGACACAGCATCATTCTGAAAGTGGTCCACTGGACCACAGGGACGAGTTGTCATCATCTAGTCCTCCCATGACCTGGCAGCAGGAGAAAAGGGCCCTGCAGGAGACTGTGATTGCTCTCAGAGAACTCCTCTGTCGAATGGCACAGAGACACACACAAGTGAGTTTCGATAGCTTTGTGACTTTAGTGAAAGAGCCATTTGTTTTAAATCTTAAGTTGAACTTGTTTTGATTTTTTATAAAGATTTAGTGTATTTAATAAGGTGTTGTACTTGTGTTTTATTTGGGTTTGAGATCAGGATTTAATTCCGTCTTTAACGCCTCTCAGTATCTGTTGACCATGTTATGATTTCTTTCTTAGTCTGATTACACCGATGATAACTGGCACAGAGGTCAGCTGCAGACTGATGGACTGACAGAAATCCAACTTAGGGCAGAACTGGAAGACAACCAGAAGCAACTAAGATGTTCCCATGATACTCTACAAGAGCAAAATAACAAAATAATGTCTCTAAGGTATGTTACATACATAGACAAAACATATACCCATTTCATAAATCAACATAGCCATTTTTGTTGGTTTTTTTTGTTTTTTTTTTAACTCTAGAAACACATTATTCAAAAAAATTCATATGAATAAATGTTTAACAGCCATATTTATTTGTTTTATTAAAAGTAGTTGATTGCCTTCTAATCTAATTTCAGCCAAAGTAGCAAGATGTCTGAGAGGACCTTCTATATCTAAATTGTTGCATACATTTTTGAAACTGCATTCTAGAGCCATTTGTGGATCTTCACCACCGCCAACTAGAAGTATAATGGAGGGGATGCAGTCTGTCACAAAAACGTTTCCTTGCTCTTGCTTAATGAACAAGTGCAGCACCTTGTTTCACTATATTTTTGGTAAAACTTGAGCTGTAGTGAACGTTTTTGTGTTTGAGAATCCTGAATCTTTTTTTGTCTTGAGTTTAAATTAAGTGTTGACAAGTAATGTAAGAATGGATTCTCCTTATCTCCAGACTGACGGTGGAGGAGAGTGAAGAATCTTTGAGGAGGGAACAGGCCAGAGTCCAGGAGCTTCAGCGTGACCTGGAGCAGGAGAAAGCTCTGAGTTACCGTAAAGACAGAGAGGAGGAGGAAAGGAGAGCGGTAAGATGAGAACTAAAAAACATAAACTGTATTTAACATATATTTTATTACATTTTTTTTTTTCTGGTTACAAAAACGATGAATTTTGTTCTCTCATTATGTTGATGATATGGCTCCTGTGTTTTCAGGTTAAAAGTGTTATTAAAATTACATTCCATTCTTAAAGACCTTCCTGTTTCTTTCCTGTCCAGGCTGTGCAAGTATCTTCTGAGAAGCACAAATCTGAGATCATGTCTCTAAAGGGTCAAGTGGAACAAGAGAGGGTGGCCTGCAGTAACATCAGGCAAGAGCTCCAGATCGAACAGTCCCGCAGTGGGCTGCTAGAGAAACGTCTAGGGGACACCCTTAAGGTGCTTGAAGACGAACGCCAACAATCTGCCCACCAACAAGAGCTCAACTTGAAAGAAAAGACTCGCCTTGGTAACCTTCTGAATGAAGCCGAATCTCGCCTGGCTGAAGTTCACTCTAAGCTTGCAGATTCTCACAAAAAGCTTGATGAAGAAAGGGAACATTGCTCCAGGCAAGTGGATGAGCTCAGTCGGAGACATGAGGCCGATGCAACTAGAGACAGGAAGTTCATCTCGGATTTGCGCTCCCAGCTTGAGCAGGAGCGAAGGCAAGGGGAAGAGCTGGCTGCTGTGGGGGACAGATTGAGGGCTGAGTTTCTGCAAAGCAAGAGGAAATGGGAAGAAGAGGATAGAATGAGGAGGGAACAGCTTCAGAGAGAGGAGGAGGCCGCTACCAGGTATAGAGTCACAGTGGAGACGTTGAAGGAGCAGAAACAGGAAGTCGTTCATGATCTGGAGATGGAGCGAGAGCGTTTCAGACGCCAAGCACTGGAACTGTCAGACCTGAAGGAGAGGCTCCAATTGCTGATTGACAAAGAAAGAGAGCGGGACAAGCAGTGGGAGAGGGAGAGGAAAAAGGAAAGACAAGAGCAGGTGGAGAGAGAGAAGCGACAGGAGCGGCTCAATAACCAACTGGTAAGTTTAAACCTCTCTCTCTTTAGCATAGGTGGAAACTTTGCAGATGTAATTTTAGACGTAGACAAGTACATCATTTTAACATGTTTGTCTTTAGTTGGAGTTGGAGTCCCTGAGGAAGCAGGACCAGCAGCGCATGCAGGAGCTGCAGCGTACTCTAGCAGAACTGGAGAGAGAGGAGAGAGAAATGGCTGCTCAGAGGCTGTCATCACACGGCTCAGGGCAGCAACTGCAGCATCCCAGCCGTAACTCCCAAACTAATGGAGCCCAGCCGGGCATGTCACAGCAGCACCAGCAGGTATTTCAGTGCTAATTGTCTGTGAAAAATTAAATTAAATTTTAATTGGTGGTGTTATGGCAAGACTGGAGACTTTTCAGACATGAAATGCATCTGTGCCGCTTTTATATTGGAGATGGATTCACTGTAAAACGTGTTTTTTCCTGCACAGATGCCATCAATGACGTCATCCAACCCGTTGGAGACGCTCCTGAAGGAGAATTCAGAGTTAACGCAGCGCGTGACATCACTGAGTCAGGAGAGGACCACCTACAAACACAAACTCACTTCCCTGGAGAGACAGCTGCGACGCTCAGAAAATGAGCTTGCCAAGGTCACTACAGAGACTGAAAACAGACCCATCAATGACTTGAGCAGCAGCAGCAGGGTCAGTGAGAGAACACACACACTAGGCTGCATTCCTGTAATGGTGTTTCTTTTGGAAAAACTATTTACTATATTCTCACTTAGATTTGATGATTCTGATGTCTATAAACAAATTGAAAATTTTCTGTCTCTTGGTTTGCAGTTGCAGCGTTATTATGAGCGCTACCTGCGTGCTGAGAGCTTCAGGAAAGCTCTGGTGTATCAGAAACGTTACCTCTTGTTGCTGTTGGGAGGTTTCCAGGATTGTGAGAAGGCAACTCTGTGCCTTATTGCTCGTATGGGAGCTCGACCTTCACCCCCTCTCTCCGTCCAGCACAGACCTCTTGGACGGTTTAGGGCTGTGGTTCGAGTTGTCATAGCAATCTCAAGGTAGAATATACACTAGAATATAATTATTTTCCACCCTAGCCTTGTGCACAAGAATAATGCTAAACTTTTTTTTTTGTTTTGTATTAAAAGAATGAAGTTCTTAACCAGAAAATGGCAAAAAGCAGTCAGAAGATTATCAACATCCGGCACCGTCATTGGGCATCCTTCAGGTCAGTCCTGCATACACTCTTTACATAAATCACTGGACTGACTG
>CM026210.1:6030500-6053000 GCA_014839995.1 Xenentodon cancila | reverse complement strand
CACTTAAAAGTTTTTTTTTCTTTCCCAAACACATTTGACATCAGTTGTTTTACCTCATTGAAAACTGGGTACATCACAGCATACAGCGTCATGGATACCATGGAGTTTGTCTCCGCTTCATTCTTCATCTCCTCCATTGTCATCCTCCAGGGATGAGCTGCTCTTGTTAAAAACGTTGAGGAGGATATTGCAGCTCACATACACGCTCACACATACACGCACACACTCACGCACACTCTGAAAACCACCCAAGGCCCAGAGTGAAAAATGCCTAGAGACAAAAACAAAAATGTAGTGATAAAGTCCAGCTCAGCTTATCTTTACTGATATCAGGTGTGTCAGAAGTACAGTTTATTTTAATTAAACATTTTAAACGTGTCTATTTAAAAAAGTGGGTTCACTAATCTGATCCCGTTTTGTTGAAGTGAACTGCGTATTGGCTATGATGCGACTAAACTGATAGTTTGTCCTCTCAGCTTTGAGATACATCCACAGGCGAGTCACAGGTAGCTGCTGGCATGCGACAAGTTATGGGTTTCACATAAGTTTGCAAAAACCAAACAAAAAAAAAATTAATACTCTCACAGATTCAATTCGGCAAAGATCTGGTGGTATAAGAGCGCTTGAAAAACACAGCGAGTGTCATTCAGGTTTGGATGTGCATCTGAATGGACAGTTTGATCCACTTGCCGTTTACCTGAAATCACTTTACTGTCAAGACTATTACTGTAAAAACGCCACATTCAAAACATAATGGTTTAAAACCAAAATTAAATAATACTAGATGATTGGCAACACAAGGAAAGGGTTGTTCTTTTTATCACATTTGCCATGTGTAAATTTTGTTAACAGAGTTTAAACTGCATATTTGTATTTAATGTGACAAAAATGGCTTTTTGTGAGGTCTATATGCATTACCGAAACCACACAATAATTCAGAAATAAAATAAGCAGACATAAATGGTCATTGCAGTTTTTATGCAATGGTGATGGCCAAGTAAAACCTTAAAAGGGCCATACTCACCAAACTATCTAGATTAGTGCATCATGTTGACTATATGACCACAAAAATTTAATTTTCAATCACCACATTCTCTGACAAACCTGCTGATACCCACCATCACAGAACAAATAAGATATCCTTTTGCAGTGTGTAACAAGGAAGAGCTGACTTGTTTGCTCGTTTAATTTGGAGGAGGGGAGTGGCACAATTAGACGTTACCTTCCTGCTGACAATCTTACGGTAATGTCCAAATACCAACAAGACTTTTTGTAATCAGAGTAAAGAAAACAGCCAAAAAAAAAAAAAAAAAAAAAACACAAATACCTCGAGGGCATCTTGCGTGGTAACTAAATGTAAACTAAAATAACTGGCCTTAAATAAGTGCGCCACGCCAGACCTATTGGTGAATATTTTCGACGCCAAACTAGATAAACGTTAGTATTCCTTAACTAATGCTGTTGACGTGTTGCCTGGTTCGTTATGAGGATAAACCGGAATAAACTAACCAGTCAAACGGCTGACTAGGTGCTACTAGGCTAACAGAGGGGCTAACCAAGTAGCCGATGTAGCGTCACCCTGGATTTTAAATTTCATTAAAGGTGACAGACCACCACGAATCAATTGACGGTACGACGACCAACTAGTTACAATTACACATTCAAAACCGACAAAAGTATTACAGATATTCAATCGCGGCCTGCGGCCGAAGTGTGTCGATGAACGCGACTGCTAACAGTGAACGACGTAGCCTTCGTGCTAGCGCGAGTAAATTAAACATCTGCGCCTGCAGATGGGCTCAAACACGTCCACACGCCACTTCAGGGCGGGTGTTCGATCTACTGTGTGCGCGTCAAGCGTGTACTTGTGTATACCTTTGGTCTGACTTCTTTCGTGTCTGGTTATGCCGTCGATCGCTGTTTAGCTGCTGTGTTTTCTTTACAACTTAAGGCGGAAGTTTTTCGGACTGGCCCGAGCGACATCTTCCGGACCGTTGCTACGTGAACACGATTCATCACGATTCAACACGATTCATCACGATTTAACACGATTCATCACGATCCATCCAATCAGAGAGTAGACGAATAAAGCGTTCATGTGACGTAATTCATATTGTCTGATTGTTTGCAGTATGTACACACATACACACACATATATATATATATATATATATATATATATATATATATATATATATATATATATATATATATATATATATATATATATATATATATATATATATATATATATATATAGAGAGAGAGAGAGAGAGAGAGAGAGCAGACAGCAGAATGGACTGGAGAACACTCTGCTGTTTCCAAGAAAGGACAGATCAGACTTTACTTCTTGAGGAAGCCTAGGTCCTTTTTTGCAAACGTTTTTTGCAAAATGTCAAATATTTTCTATAAGTCTGTTGTGGAGAGTGCAGTCAGGTCTGTCATCATCTGTTGAGGGTTTGGGGACTGTTCTGGAGCTGATTGTAAAAAGGAGAATACTTAATAAAATAAAGAAGATCACTGACAACGGTAGAGCTTCCTCTTCACAACACAGTGACTCAGCAACAGTTTCTTCACTTCAGAGGCTTCTTCAAATCCCCTGCAACGCAAAGCACTACAGAAGATCCTTCCTGCCTACAGCAGCAACCTTATACAATAAATCTCTGAAGTGACTGAAATCATGAAAACTGCTGCAATTGATTTACCTTCAGGATTAATAAAGTATTTTTTAATTTGAATCTATTTTAAGAATTTCTCACCATGTACTCACAAGTGGTTAGGCTTGGTTCTCATCTCTCCTTCACCCTTAAACTCAGCTCCAGCTTCTCAAAACGGCTGTATGCTGAAGCCCATTGTACACTTATGCATGTACACAACTCCTCACAGTAACCCACTCATAACATTTGCAGATGAGGCAACTGTGTTTAAACTCTTCTCAGGAAGAGATAAGTCATTCTATGAGGGTGAAGCAATAGAAGAGACACGGTGGCATTCAACAAGCAACCTAACAATAAATCCCCCAAAAAAGAAGAAGAAAAATACTCACTACAGACTCCCACTGAAACCCTCCCACTATTCAACAACTATAACTGTGTGAGAGGGGTTCATAATTGTTTATTCCTAGGGGTCCACATCTCTGACCTGAAAACCACATTGCTGCCATCGAAAAAGTTCCAACATCGTCTGAGAATGCTTGGGAAAAACAAAGGGTCTGTAAAGCTATTGTCACCCACCCCCACCCCCACACCCCTCACAAAGAGGCCCTCCTGTGAGTGATGACTGCAGCATAAAAAATAATTGGTAGCTCCTTCTTCCTCCCCATAGGATAATGTTAACAATTATCACCCACTGAAAAATAAAAACGTTGCAAGAGCCTGTCCTGACACCCAGGATCCAGCACTTCTGCAGCCCCAAAGGGGATGAAGCAGTTACAGAAACTGAAGAGATAAATGTCCACACCCTGCATGTATATCCTTCATCTGAACTGGTGCCCTCAGGAGGGGGCTACAGATCACTTGAAGCACAAACCACCAGACTCATTCACAGTCTCACACACTCAAACAGTGACTCTAAGTGTAATATTTTTCAAGTGCAATGTCATGCATGGCCTTTGACTTTAATACTCCAATAAAACGGACTTTTCTATGTTGTTATCCCTCTTTAATTCATTCACTTTTTATCTGATCATTACAGGTTATTGAGTGACTTTCCATGTTGTGCGATGTTGCTTTTATTCTGCTGCTATCCAGGACCAGTGTTCTTAATTTTGTTTTGTTGCAAATATTAATACCCTTTATTCTATGAAACTGTTGTTTATTTAAAACTGGGTGGGTATTTTTTTTCTTCTTAAAGGAAATTTCAAAGGCCCCTTGTGGTCATCGGTGATACATCAGTGTCAGGAAGCTGCAAAAGGAGTTAAAAAAGTAAAGAAAATAAATAAAAAAGGGCATCAAACACCTAACTTTGAACATAGTGGTAAAGTTCATTTGTAAATTTTGCATTGATCGGATAAACATAAATCTGTACATCTCTACTGATTAGACTGTTTTGTGAATGTGTGTATTGATGAGTGAATATGGTTTAAAAAGCACTTTGTCCAAACAGGGCTTCATAATTACAGTCCATTCACCATTTACATTTTCTGTCTGAGTGTAAGGCAAACGTAAAATGTAAACACTAAAATGAACATTCTAACTACAGGTCAATTGATATAATTGCTGCAAAGCTTTTGGGAAATCTGGATTTTTTTTTTTAATATATATGCTTTTAAATATGTATGCTTTTGTTGTTCAATGTTGTTCGAATTTCCATCAAACTTTTATCATATCAAAACATTATCTGATATTTGCAACTACTTGATCTAATTTAACCAGTTTTGCCTTTGTATGCAGACCTGATTAATAGGCATTTTCTCCATATTTATGAGCGAATGTCTGCAGGATAACAATCAGTTTTATTACATTTTTAAAGTAGATAAAAGTGTAATTGCCCCTAATTTAAGTCATGATGACTCTCTTATCTCCTCTTCACATTCTGCACATGACAAAGGGTCAAAAATCCTCACATTTATCTTTTTTTTTTGAAGGAATGTTGAAGAAGGAATGCTGGTCTGACAGTGTCATTGTGATGGATCACAGGAGTGCCGGCTACACCCTCATGAAGCCTGCAGGTACAGGAACTACAGCCATACGCACATTTTAACCCTAATCTCATTTCACCTGGTCATAGGGGGTTTTACTATGAAGAAAATGCGATAAGAGCATATGCATTTGTGAGCATGTAATTGTATGTTTAACAAAAATTAAGCAAAAATAAAAATAAAAAATAATATAAGCAAAACCAAGAACCCCCATGATTCAGTAGCTTGTAGATTTACCTTCAGCAGTAATATGTTGAAGTAATTGGTTTTTAGTGATTTTTTTCAGTCTTTCACATTGTTGTAGAGGAATTTTGCTCGAGTCTTTGTTACAACATTGTTTTGGTTTGTTGAGGTTTAACAGCTTTTACTTAATCCCTTTTGAAGGCATGCCACAGTTCAGGCTTCACAGGTATATCATCATGACCAGCTGTCTTTCCACTCCTCATCCTCTTTAATGCCCTCCTGATTTCAGCCTTACTAATCTTTGCTTCCTCCTGGTCCACAATGGTCATTCATCAACTCTTCAAAGTACACGTTTCATCTTCCCTTCATACTTCTGGCATCTGTCAATACATTTCCCTCTCTATCCTCAAACACCTCTAGCCTGCTATACATCTTTCCCATCAACATCTCTGTGCTTCGACTACCTCTATAAATCATTCTCCACCTCCTTTCTGTCCAACCTTGCATACAAATCATCGTACGTCTTTCTACCTTCAGCTTACGCTGCATCTCCCTGTACTCCTGTCTACTTTCATCAGTCCTCTGCATCCCACTTCTTCTTTGCTAACCTCTTTCTGTGTACATGCTCCTGCACTTTCTCATCCCAACACCAAGTCTCCTTGTCAGCTTTCCTAGCAGAACACACAGCAACTACTCTCTTACTCGTCTCCTGATCACATTAGCTGCAGTTGTCCAATCAGCTGGAAGCACCTCCTGACCACCCAGAGCCTGACTCAACTCCTCTCTGAGAACAAACGTTTTGACCTTTTACCACTTTGTCTGCGCTGCCTTTTGTCTTTTCATCTTCCTAACTACCAGGCATCGTACGCACCACCATCCCATGCTTTCACCCACCACTACTTTGCAGTCACTGATCTCCTTGAGGTTACATTGTCTACACAAGATGTGGTCCCCCTGAGTGCTCCTACCTCCAATCTTATAAGTCACCCTATGTTCCTGTCTCTTTTGGAAGAAAGTATTGACTCAAGCAATTTTCTTTCTTTTTGAAAAGTCTGCCGGCATCTGTCCTTCTGTGTTCCTGTCCTGGATACCAAACCTGCCCATCACTTCTTCACCACCTCTGTTGCCTTCTCCAACATGTTCGTTGAAGTCTGCACTAATCACTCATCCAGATTTTCTCCTCCTCTTCTAACTCACATCTCACCCGCGGAGAATAACTACTAACACTGAATCTCGCATCTTCAATTTCCAGCTCATCACCCTGCTCTTTTCACCTCGAGAGCATTTTTAACAAGCTCCTCCTTCTAGATAATCCCTATTCCATGTCTTCTATTCTATTCATCTCTTCTCTTTCTTCAACCAACAGTAGCCCATTTTCCATCGGCACTCTGTAGGTCAACAGCACCAAAGGTGGTCGCTGATAATCCGGGCCTCAATCGATCAACCGAGGGGTTCATGGGTCTTGTAATTTGTAATAGGTTTTGCATTGGATGCCCTTCCTGACAAAACCCTCTGCATTTATCAAGGCACGTGGTCAACTTTAAAAAATTACTGGCTTGTGACCCCCAACCAAGGCTGCATTCCTGGGAGCCCAACACTACAATCTGGAATTGTTCAAGCTGCGTCATACTGCCATCTAATGGTTAGAGGGCAGTATGTATGTGATGTGGTTTTCCATGTAAGACGGTGACATTTCTAAGTCATCTCAAGTAGAGGAAAAAACTAACGCTCCGTGTTTATGTTTGTAAAAATCCACAGCAGTATAAGTGAAAAAGTGTACTCAGGTATTCATGACTTATATCAGCCGCTTTTTATTGGTACCATCTCTTAAAAAATCTTCACTACAGGATATTTTAACATCTTGATTGAGCTCATTTTTTAAGGAAAAAACACCTAACTTGTGTGAACAAAGCAGTCTTCTGATCCTCTTCTGATCCTCTTTTCTATCCTTCACTTCTAGCAATTCCAATTTTCAAATGCTTCCTTACCCAGAAGTCTGACTAGATTAAATGGGGATTTTCTAAACGATTTCATTTTAAAAGCCATTAAATATTCAATTCATGCAGTTTTAAATGTTAAAATATTAATAATAAATCTGTCTGCATTTTTAAGGGTAGAAACTAATGATGAAATGAGTTACTATGGCACGGTGCAAGCACATGGGGCTGCACACACTGATCAGCTATCTCGTCGTTCCTCGCAGGCATCATGAAGTTGCCCCCTACCCATCTTCACCTCCTCTCTTCTGTCTCAGTCTGACCCTCATCAGTGCACACTTCTTCGTCACACCTCTTCTTCTCTACGGCTCAGTGACTTGCCCTTTACTGTGCAGCTTCTGCACATTCAATCCTGCAGCAGCTCTGATGACAACTTTTCTGCTCCACTTTCATGTCCATGTCTGTCAGTTGTGAATGCAGGTTCATGTTAGGTCAGGACAAGAGAAATGAAGAAGAAGGATGATGCACGCCTTGTGCTCCGCCCCGGCACCTTATGATTGGTCTCATGTTAACCAGCTCCTGGTCATGCAGGACTAGCAGCCATTCATTTTATTTGCTTGTGAAATAAGTGTCTAAATAACTTCTGGGTGTGAGCAAACTCATAAAACAACAGTGAAATGTAAGTATTAAACAATAGTAAATGCAGAGCTTTGTATTTTACATGCAGCTCCGTCACTTATGTAACACAGTTACATAATAGATGCATGGACATGCTGCTGGGTTCAAGGAGAAGTCGCTGAAAAAAAAATCTATAAACTTGCTTTAATAGGACGAAGGTGGTAAAACCTCCAGTTGGTCACATCCCTATTGGTTCAGCTGTGAAATATAATCCCAAATTTTAGGGAAAACATACTTGTGGTTTTGTTGTAAATAATTTGAAGTAGATGAGGGCTGATGACCTACAAACATCAAATATCATTACCTAGAGCCACCAGCAGCCTGGTCTGGACTGCTTCCATCTTTCCTGCCTACATTTTTAACATGTTTTATTTTTCTTCCTTTTTTTAAAAACAGAAAATGGGGGTCATTCTGTTTTTGGCCTTTTTCTGCCACTTAGGCCAGGTTTTGGTCTGAGATTGATTTATTACTTTGTGTGATTGCTGTGATGCATGACCCTAAATATTGTTGTTACCATAGTCACATTCAAATCTGGCGGTTCTAACAACTCTTTGGTTATGAGGACTGGAAATGTCCCTGCAGGACAATTCAACTTCTCTTTGGTGGCAACCATAACAAGGATATGAACGCCGTAGTGATGTAACAGCCAGCAAGTGCGTGTGAGCATTTACTGCATGTATTTAAAGATACTTTTTTTAAATCGCTGAAAGGTTCCAGTGTTGTTAACATGTCCAATAACTGAACCGGTTTGTCAACCGGTTTGAACCTGGATCTGTGACAGATGCATCGCAGACAGCTCCTCCATGCCGTGAAAGCTTCTGGTTTGAGATACTACTACTAACTACTAATCCTCGTGCTCCACTGGGGAGCATCGGGCCTCTGCAACGTTCTTCCTCGGGGCTCTCTTCAGCTGCGCCCATGTCCACCTGGCTGTCTTTATCTGGTTGGAGGTAAGTGTTGAGAAAAAAAAGCTGCTGGTTTCTCTTGCTTGTTCTGTCATCTATTTGGAATTGGTGTTTTGGTTTGTGGGCTCTGCAACAGACCGGTGACTGGTGACCTCCAGTGTTATCTTTCTCTCTGATCTAGAGTTGTCCAGATTCTTTGGAATGTCTTGTTTTCTGTTTTATTTCTGTCTTTGTGTTTACTTGTTGAACTCTTTTCCTCTTTTATGTTTCTGTTTAGTGTATTCTGTTTAGCCAGATATTGTTAACTTTGTTTTTTTTCTTGTTTCTCACCTGGTCTTTGTTGATCTCCTCTATTGTTTATCTGTTATTTCTCTCCTCGTTGATATTTACCTCCTGAATTTCTATGTCCACATTCAGACCTTCGTCGAGCTTTTAGATGTATTTCTGTTTAGTCTTTTTTTACTAACTAAGTGTTTTTTGTTTCTTTGTTTGTTTGTCCCTTTAAACATTATTGATTGAGTGCTGATCCCTCCAGACAGGTTGTGTTTTTATCTTTCAGTCTGCTTTTGTGTCCTAATCTATTCCACAAAACCCTGACTGACATTACAGACCTTATAAAAGTCATTATATCAACTCAAACTGATGGTAATTCCTGTAATGCAAATAAAATAAAGGAAGGTCTTCAATAAACTATGAAGCAGGAGAAGGTTCTAGAGATTATTAAGTATGTATATGGTGTGCCACTAAATGTGTGTTCCAGATTAATAATGAGAATGTTTTATTTTGTGTAAATTTCCAGTGTCTTGCAAAACAGACTTGTAGCACTCTAATGTTGCAGAGGGATCCAGAATCCTGTCGATCTTGATGGAGGATTTCATGTAGAATCCTCTAGAACGGAAATTTTACACGGGGTTGCAGACCCTCCCCGAGGACCTGAGGTGGAGGCGGCTCCGTCATTCGCTGCTGCCGCCGCGTGGGGTTGTTCGTCTCCATCCTCGCGGGGTTATATAAGAGCGACGGGGAGCGCGCTGATTGGTCTTCGGTGCAGCAGCTGAATCAGTCGCGCGAGGAGACGCTCGTCATCCAGGTGTCAAAATATACTCAACTACTATAGGCAACGAAGACCGTGACGAGAGGGTATTTCCTTTCGCTCAGTCGATAAGCATTTAGAGTAACGCGACGAAACCTGCTGTATAAAAGGGAAAATACTGAAAACTCACTCGAAACGAGAAAAGGTGAGTGTTTCCGGGTGTATTAAGGAAATGGCGCTTTACTATAAAAATATTATTTTTTTACGAACACTGCCAACTTTTATTGCAAAATTACAAACTATAAACTGTATTAAGTGTTGTTAAAAGAAAAAAAAACAACAATAAGTATTTGTTTTCAGACTCTGCTACCATGTCCGTGAACATCCATGTCAACAGCCCTAATGTGAAGTACACAGACACGCACATCCTGGCTCAGTATTCCTACCAGACCACATCCGTGCGTCAGGAGGGGAATGAAGTCACGGTAAGTTGACCATTATTTTATTATTTGCCCAGGAAGGCATATCCGAGTGCCATCTCCCGCTCACCCCACACTGTTTGGATGCAGGTGACTCCCCGCGCCACTGAGATGACTTTCCGCACCGAGCGGCGTGTGCCGCGGCTGGGTGTGATGCTGGTGGGCTGGGGGGGCAACAACGGGACCACCGTCACAGCAGCTGTGCTGGCCAACAAGCTGGGTCTCACCTGGAGGACCAAGACCGGAGAGAAGGTCAGTGAAGTGACTTAGTAGAAAACTAAAAGAAACGAATAGGAAGCTTTTAATACCATCGGGCAGGTACAACTTTCCAAGTAGCGCCTCCCAGATGCCCGATATGGCCTGTTTAGACTTGAAGTTTGTTGATATATGAAATTATTATTTTTCTGATAATATTGATAACTGTAAAGGGAGATACAATATTTCTGATTAAGTAATTACATCAATATTTTGGGTCCCTGCACGCTCATCTCTGCATTATAATGAAATGGATGCAAACTACAGGCTTTCTAGGGACTGGAAAATGATCAGAGCAGACTAATGATGATGAGGTTATAATTATAAAGACCCTGGTACCACGAGGATGCTTTTTTAAGCATCACTCTCTGTATGACCTCCGCTACAGTAAGAGGTTGTTATGACATGTTCAGTGGTTTGTTAAGTGCTTAACTTGGCTCAGTCTAGAAAATTATTCCATAAATAGACATACACGGTTCCTCTGCCTTCAAGTTCATTCTTAGATGTGTTTTCTTCGTTTGACTGTAAATACTGATAATGAACAGTAAACTGTGCTAATAAAGATAACGGCCTCTTTCTCCTATCTCTCTCATTCCTTAGAAAGCAAATTACTACGGATCTCTCCTGCAGTCGTCCACTGTCTGTCTGGGATCAGGGCTGGAGGGGGAGGTGAACGTGCCGTTCGGTGACCTCCTGCCCATGGTCCACCCCAACGATATTGTGTTTGATGGTATGGAAAGCTTCAGGCATTCAGCTCAGAGTTCAACCTCAGGGAGAGAACCTTGTGTCTATTAGAGGTTGAGGTTTAGAAGAGCAAGGTGCAGAATCTGATCTTAGGACGGCTTCCGGGGCTAGATGTTTCTCACAAGAGTAAAGAGTCATTCAAGCGTTCTAATATTTACTGCACTCTGAAAGGAGTATAGACGATTTATTGAGATGTTGTGATCAGATGAACTGGAAAAATACATGGACATGTGAGAATTGTCTGCAGAGTTAAGTGCATTTAACTTTGAATTGCTTTTGTGCTTTTAGGTTGGGATATCTCCTCTTTGGATCTGGGCAGGGCAATGGAGCGAGCCCAGGTGTTAGACTGGTCTTTGCAGGAGCAGCTACGGCCAAACATGAGCTGCCTGAAACCGAGACCATCCATCTACATCCCAGAATTCATTGCAGCTAACCAAGAGAGCCGGGCAGACAATGTTCTTACTGGAACCATGGCAGAGCAGGTAGGAAATGAAGACCTCCACTTCCTTTGTGTTCAATCGACTTTCCTTTTTTTTTTTTTATTTGACTTGCAAAGTAAATGATCTTCCAGGTGGAGCAGATCAGAGGTGACATAAGAGACTTCCGTCAGTCCAGCAGTGTGGACAAAATCATAGTTATGTGGACAGCCAACACTGAGCGCTTCTGTGATGTTGTACCAGGAGTCAATGACACAGCCAAGAACCTTCTGGCTGCTATCCAGGTGAGAAAATAAGAGTAATTCACTTAACAATCCTGATGCTTTTAGTATATATTTCAGCATAAGGAGAGGTACCTTTTAGGTAAAGCTTAAAGGCACCCTTTAAGCTTTAATTTCTTAATGTGGAAGACCAAATTGTAATCCTCAATTACATTTGGCTATTAATAAAGCTTAACAGATGAAAAAGACCTGCTCTTCAACATCACGCTGTGGAGTTATAAATGAATCATTTTAATAAGCCTGAAATAGTCAGCAATCCTTCTGACATTAGATCAAAAGACAATTTTCTTTATTTATTTATTTTAGTTTTTTGCCTCTGAGTTGTAGAGCTCAGCAGTGATAATAGTCTTGACTTCAGATCTTCAGCAGATAGTTCAGTCTGAGTCTACACTACAAAGCATTCTGTAAATAGTCTCATGGGACATGTAGCCGGATTTGTGCTTTCCTTGTCAGTGCTTTCAACTACAAATTTATATATTTTTTTTAAATCCTAACAGGCTGGAGCAGAGGTTTCTCCCTCCACTCTGTTTGCAGTGGCCAGTATCCTGGAGGGCTGTGCCTACATCAATGGCTCCCCGCAGAACACCTTTGTCCCGGGGGCCGTGGAGCTGGCTATGCAGAGGGGCGTGTTCATTGGCGGAGACGACTTTAAGTCTGGTCAGACTAAGATCAAGTCAGTGCTGGTGGACTTTTTGGTCAGCTCAGGGATCAAGGTGAGAAAGCAGATGCATGCAATGAATATGATGGATACATTTGTTTATGAGGAAAATTAAACAAAATTTCACTCTAATCAACAATATCATTTTTACCTTGCAAATAAAAAGAATTGTAATCAAATTCCTTTTGAACAGCCAACATCCATTGTCAGCTACAATCACCTCGGCAACAATGACGGGAAAAACCTATCAGCCCCTCAGCAGTTCCGCTCCAAGGAGATCTCCAAAAGCAATGTGGTGGATGATATGGTCCAGTCCAACCCCATACTGTACCAGCCCGGGGAGAAACCAGACCACTGTGTGAGTGAGGAACCCCAACACCTTTACACAATGAGCTTTATGTGGACGTTAACAGAAAATCAAATGATTCATGATTCAACGGCTCTTGCTTTGTTTCAGGTTGTGATTAAATACGTCCCTTATGTGGGGGACAGCAAGCGGGCAATGGACGAGTACACTTCAGAAATTATGATGGGAGGGATCAACACTATCGCCCTGCACAACACATGTGAGGTCAGTATTTATTCAGGTTCACAACATCATCAGTAAATAACCACATGAGAACAGTGTCCATTGCAGATAGTTGTGGAGGAGGGAGACTCCAGAGAACAGATCCTGCTGATAATCCTCTTTAACAGGCCTTAGAGCTAATACTCAGACATCCAGGTCACTTAAAAACCCTGGTAGTCTGCCTGCTCTGTCACACCACCCCTACACAGAAAGGTAACACGTAATTTGGCGATATTCACACTTTGGAGTCAAGTGAATTTGGATTCATTTGTTAAATTGTAGTAACTTGTATTGCACTGAGTGGGCTCTCAATAAAATTCAATTGCACTTATGTTATTGGATAGTGTTAATGGGGCTTAAGATGCCCTCCTTCAATTTGAAAACGTTTATCTTGAGCTCCCTCTAGTGGTAGAAATCTAAACTTCATTGCATTTCATTCTGCACTGGTCTTGAGGCGTTGAAATTATTTAGAGATTCGCAAGTTGCACTTTGTTTGTTTATTGTCTTTTATTGAGGATAAAAAACAAACCATTATATTGCATTTATCTTAACAGGACTCCCTACTGGCTAGTCCAATCATCCTCGACCTGGTGATTCTGACAGAGCTTTGCCAGCGTGTCACTGTCAAGCCAGAAGGGGAGGACGATTTCCAGTCTTTCCACAGTGTCCTGGCACTGCTGTCCTTCCTGTGTAAGGCCCCCCTGGTCCCGTCAGGGACCCCCGTTGTCAATGCCTTCTTCCGTCAGAGAGCCTGCATAGAAAACATCATGAGGTGTGGATTTCTTTTATTTTTCAAAAGTGGATTCTCTTTTCAGTCAACAGAAGAGACAATGAGAATTAATTGTTTTTATGCAGATACAGGAGTCCTAATAATTTTCTTTTTTTGTTATTTTTAGAGCTTGCCTCGGCCTTCCTCCTCAGAACCACATGCTGCTGGAGCACAAGCTGCAGAGGAACTTCCTGCCTCCACACATGACCTTTATGAACAACGATGTCGCTGCTTTGAAAAAAGTTGCTCTTACTAATGGGAATCACATACCTGTTCCTCTAACTAATGGCATTTATGCTCATGAGAATGAGACGGCGTGTGCATTATGACTGCAGTTAGAACATCACAGCCCAAAACAGAACACAAATTAAATATAAAAGACTGCAACTAACAATTCTTTGTTTGTTACAAATAAAGGGTTTCAGTAATCACACTACTGATATCAACATAGAAATGTGAAAATTAACTTGAGCTTTAGAGAAGACCTTTGACGGAGATCTGTTTGAAGGTTACATGTCTAAGTCTCTAACATTTTATATAACACATTTCATAGTTTTGTATGTTAAAGTTATTTTTATGTCTTAGTTCTTTCAATACACAATGCAATTTTATTGTACAGTATCTACCTGTGAAACAGGTTTATATGTTTTACAAACAAATGATCGACAGCTGGATTTGATTAGTTGTTGAACATACATTTTACTTGAGATATGTGCTTTGATTTTTTTATCCTTATTTTATTTTAGTCTTCCCAGATAATTTGTGTGTGTGTGTGTGTGTAAATGGGCTATTTATATTCAATAAAGCTTGAATTACTGATGTGTGGAGTTGATTATGTGCCTTTATTCAATGTGTCCTTTGCTCTAAATCATTTAGGTCAGTTGAAGATGAGTTTGTACTATGAGTCACTGCAAAAACGGCCCCTCTAGAAATACACTCAATATTCCATGAATCTAGTCAAAACTGTCTTATTTTAAGGGAAAACTCTTTGAAAATTGTGTGAGAACAATTTCTAAAACTAGCAAACAGTCATCTAATTTACTTGAAACGAGGCTTTTTTTTATTTGTTCTAAACTTTCTTATAAATTAGTTTCTGCAGTGTAAGCCACATCACTGAAACACCCTGCTTCATGTCTGAAGTCCGCTGTATGTGACTAAAATGGCTCTGCATCACTGGGGAATGTGGCATCGGGTACCGAGATGCTGGCAGACGTTTCATCAGGACAAAACAGCATAAAACGGTAAAAACAAACAAACGCCAACATATTTGGTTTGAATAGATAGCTGGTATAATTAAACATATTTTTAAATGGACGTGAATTCATATTTTTACCTAAAATTGTGAAAGAAAAAAACCCTGAAGTTTGTACAACTGCTTCTTTACCCTGTTAACCCCAAGTTAATATTCAAAAGCTTTGTTACAGGTAGATGTAAAACAGTAACGTACATTGTCATCTGCGTGGAAATAAAAAGATAAATTTGGGTTTTTTTCACCTAAATGATTTATATAAACGGTAAATAAAAAAAAGCCAAAGTGATTATATAAATTCATAAATAGTTTTTATATGTACTATTGTATACCATTTTTGTCGTTTTATGGATACAAACTATTATTTTAGTATTGAATTTATGGAGTAATTTTAAATGTTAAAAATACCTTTTATAATGAATTGGTTTACATGAATGACGTCATCCGCCGCTTGTTTCCGGATCTTTCTCCGCCACTTCCGCTGCCGTTGCCGCGACACGGACGTCAACAGTAACAACAGTAATGGCCGACAAGGAGAAGCGCCGGTCCGGGATGGCCGCGGGCAAAACCATCAAGTCGGACGACGACAGGGAGTTTCTGCTGCAGGCGGGTGTGGGAGACCTGCTCCGCGGGGCCATCCTGAAGATGGTCGAGGCCAGGTCAGACGACCCCGTCGGATTCCTAGCGGACCATTTCTGCAACCTCGCGTCGGTGACGGACGGCGGCGCCGCTGGATGCGGAGAAGAGGAGCCGCTGAGCGGCGGAGGCGGGGGCGGCGCGCAGGAGCAGCAGCGGCTCAACCGGGCGCTGTGGCACCTGCGCCTGGCGCACCACTCCCAGAGGTCTGGGCAGATTTATAAACACGTCCGTCAGGGTATGGCTGGAATTTAGCGTGGATTAGGGGGCATAGTTTGGTTGAAATTTCCAAAAAATAAAAAAAAATAAAAATCTCGTAAGTAAGTAATAAGTCTAAAATATTAGGATAAACTAAGTTCAGTTCATTTAGACTGTGCTGTTATTGACATCCATTGATGTCTAGAGAACAAACTGCCTAGTATGTAAAAGTCTGGTAGGTTTACAGTATTATGTCTTAATGAAAAGTACAAGGGCTCTGCTGTATAAAGATGTAGAAAAATAGTTATTGCAGTAATGAAGCTTTCTCTGATCTCAGTTGTGTCACATAAAGGCAAGAGATAGAAGATTACTGGTCTTCATATTGATTTGTTCAAGACAGAGTATCACAACATAGATTGAGAATCAACATCTTTTTCCAGACATGTTGGTCACAGTACAGCTCCTTGCACCTCGCAGTTTGTTTAGAAAATATGAAAATAAAAGATAATCACAGTGTACTTCTATTTAAAACAAAACCTTGGAATCCTCACTCTCAACTAACCAGTGAATGTTGTCTTGTTTTCTGTTAAATATAATTTTTCACCCAGATCAGCTTTCAGCAACAATGTCCGTGTAGCTTATGACCTCCTGAACCTCACTGGACACCAGGCAGACGAAGCTCCTGAAGCTCCGGATGGCTTCTGCACTGACGGCCCCACTGGAGGAGGAGGAGTGAGAGGAGGCCTCTACACGCAGACTTTGCAGTGCCTGTGCAGTGAGGGCGGGGTACCTGCCTCCACCTCGGCACCGCTCCTCCGTCGCCTCCACTGCCAGGACCACGAGGCAGTCCCTTACGATGTCTTCCGTCACGGTGTGCTCACGTGTGCCGTTTTCTCAGACTACATCCGGCAGGCTCAGAGGCTTTACGCTGAGGTGTGCTGCCCGGACGAGGGCCCCGCCTCGCGGGCTTTGTGCCTGGCTGTGCTGGGGACCTTAAAAGAAGCCCTGGAGACTTCCCAGGGCTGTGATTCAAACTGCTGTGTTAACACTAACACTAAAGCAATTTCTTGCCTGGAAGGCAGTGTGAAGGCTGTCCACTACCTGCAGGCCAGTGCCAAGATCTCTCCCTACAGGTTAGCTCAGGCCATGGCTGGAGCACCGACACGGGGGCCCGGTGGCAACATGGACGCAAAGGAGTTTGAGAATGCTGCAGCAGAGCTGTTCATCACTCGAGTGAAAGTCGTGTCTTAACTTTTTTTTTTATCTGGGATCTTAGTATATGTTTTTAGCAATTAATTAAATTTTGTTACCTCTTACATAGTGCTTGTGTGCACAAATATATAATTATAATAACACATTCAGACTTCCCTTCCTCTGCCAACTAATATCAAACCCATTAATCGCCTGGAAAGCATTCATAATAATGGCACACACTTTTCCAAAAGTATTTAATTCATAAGAAACATTTGAACCCTGATGGCTTTTACTGTTGTGCAGGCCTCATCATGACATACTCACATTAAACATTAACTCTCTTCTCTCTGCTATAATACATTTTTCTAATTTAATGTCTCACTTTCATGTTTTTTAGTTGATTAAACTCTCAAAAGGACATGCAGAGCCACAAGAAAGAACTCGTTTGAAAATGTAAACTAATATTTACTCTGATTTGAAACGTTTGATCTCAAGTAGCTTGTACTGAAAAACTGTAGCAACAGGAGACGTTTACAGAAAGGATAAGAGCAATACAAAAGTTGTGACGCATGAGACCAAAATACTTTATTTGAATTGATGAAAAAACTGCACCAAATAAAAACAACAGAGCGGAACCACTGGTTTGTGTGTGTTTTAATTTTTTTTTTTTAAATACTGATAAAAACATAATCGGCCCTATCTATATCATCTCTGAAATTCAGAAAATGTGTTACGTGAGTTTTGGTGGAAATATTGAAGTTCCTTCTTTTAGCCACTAGGTGGAGGCACCGTTCACAGACACGCAGACAAAAACCGGAAGTGGCGGCGCTAGTGTACAGTGACAGTTGGACACGGTTGGACATCCGCGGTTCCAAGATGATATTATGTCTTGTATGAAATCAGCATTAACCTGATAGATCAGATACACGTCTAGAAAGATGTAGTAGGATGTGCCTGCAACGCAAATTAAAATCTGGTAGCGGTGCGCCCAGGTTTCCAGGCGAGTCTTGCGCGTTACCTCCCCAGGCTGCCCACAATGGAAGAGCAGGACCAGCTGAGGTCCGTGATGTTTCTCGTCACCTACTTGTTGCTTAAACGCAGGAGAGACGTGATTAACGCGAACTTCCAGAGGCGCAATGAGATCCAGAGACGCGTCCGACACCGACAGTACTTCTTCCAAAGGCAGAGGAGGATGCTCATGGTTGGTGCCTTCAGTGTTGTTAGTCAGATCACAACTACGGGACAAGTGAATGCGTGGAATGACACAGATGTGTGCACTTTGGTTTAAACAAATCACTTTCCTTGAAACTCAATGTTCGCAAATAATTCCAGATTTTTTGCTTTGTAAATCATGTTTTGTACCCTTATGAAAACAAAATTCAGACAAAGACGTTCGTGCTTTTTTTTTCTTTTTTTCTTTTGTTTAAGAGATTTGTATTTAAAAAGAAAAAAAAAGGAAATGAGCTTTCGGGAATATTTAGTCACTGGTCCAATGAGAAAACTGCGTGTAAAATTATAATGCTCAAATTTCCCACGCTTTGTGTGACACTTAAAATGCTCCTGTGAAATTTTACTGATGAATTTTACTGATGGCAATAAATAGCAATACATCAGTCAAACTATCACAATCATTGCATCTGCCTTTAGATCTGTATTGGGTCCATGGCTCTGAATTAGAAAATAAAAACTGTACATAAACTGTACATGCAAATATAAATATATAAAAATAAGTAGTGCAGAGCTCATTCAAGCTCATTTAAGCAGTCAAAGCATGAAACAATATGCAACCAGAACACCAAACAATAAAAAAGGAGCCGTAAGATGATGAGCACCACTTTCACGCAGACCATGAGAATATATCAAAAAATATATTAGAATATTTTATTTTACATATGCTGGCATAGAATATGACCACTAATGCAAAGAGAAGGTAGATGTCTGAGTGTGGATGCTGTAACCGAACAAACCAATAAAATGCTTATTTAAGTATAAAACAGCAGGTTTTCCTTTCTTTAACTATACCTAGAGTACTCTTAGGAGGGTTAGAGCGGCTGCAGCCTGTCCAGAAACATTACTACCATTATTATCCTTCTGTCCTCAGATGATGATAGCAGGAGGGATCCGCTCCAACATCCGCACACGCCCCTGGACCACCACTCCCAGTACTGACTGGTGGGAGCGGGTGGTGATGACGGAATTCCAGCCCTCCGATTGGCTGGATAAGTTCCGCATGAGCCGGGAGACATTCTTCTACCTGTGTGACAAGCTAAGGCCTCGTCTGGCTCGCCAGGACACCAGCTTCCGCTTGGCGCTGCCGGTGGAAAAGCGCGTAGCTGTGGCTCTGTGGCGTCTGGCATCCAACATCGAGTACCGCACTATCAGCACCCTGTTCGGCGTGGGGAAGTCCACCGTGTGCAGGTGTGTCAGAGACATGTGTCACGCCATTGTGGCGCTGCTTAGCTCCATCTACCTGCGACCCCCCAGTGAGCAGGAGCTGGAGGATTCAGCTCAGCTTTTTCTGTCCTACTGGGGCTTTCCTCACTGTGTTGCTGCCATAGCAACACTCCACACAGCTATCATCACCCCTTCAAGCAACGCATCTGACTATGCCAACCCTGCCGGCTGGCTGTCAGTGCTTTCTCAGGTAAAGCGTGTACCCCGCTGCATGTTCATGTTCACTTTAGATGCCGACTGCGTGCCTCTTTCTGTCTGCGCTGCTTCAGGTGGCTGTGAGCGGCAGGGGCCACTTCTGGGATGTGTGCGCCAGTTTCCCGGGAGGGACAGATCCAGCTGACATCCTACAGAACTCTTCACTCTGGGCCACCGCTGCAGAGGGCGGACTATCACCTGCCTCGACACCTTTCTTCATGGTTAGATCGCTCAGGTAGAGTTAACATAACAGTTGACGCAGTTATGAAATGGCATATAATAATTTTGATAATCAGATAAGTAACTGTGTAAATGAAGCTGATATTTCCTGTAATTTTGTCAATAAAGCAATATAGCAAAACTGCTTAGAAAAACAAGATCAGTGTGACCCCCGTTTGTATGGGTGCAGCCCTTCTGCACATAAGAGCTGTGGTGTTGCACTTCTGAGCCTTTTTAGGATGTCTGACCATCTTTGTGGGATTTAGAAAAATGGAAATCAATCAATCAATAATCAGCAGATGAACGGGTGGCTGGTAACACATCAATATTGGATATATAAGGAGGCTCCACCGAAGATTTCCCCAACGTTTTATTTTTGCAAGATCAGCTCTCTAACAATGCAATCGGAAATGATGTGCAACATTTGAAAGATACATGGAGGAGACACAGAAAAAATCATTCCTGACACTCATTTATCATTTTCAGGTATGTGTTAGTGGGAGAGGAGTGCTATCCACTTCAGAGCTGGTTGATGAAGGCCTATCCTGAGGACAGGAGCCGGACGACAGGTCACGTGGCGCTGACGGCGCCGCAGCAGATGTTCAATCAGCAGCTCAACAGAGCGCTGCGGGTGTCCGAGGAGGCACTACTGAGGCTGAGGGCACGGTGGCAGTGCCTCAGCAAGAGGAACGACTGTGGACTGGATGTGGTGCCCACAATGATCCTGGCCTGCTGCATTCTGCACAACATGTGCGAGTCCCACGGGGATGCCTTCAAAGCAGAGTGGCAGGTGGAGGTGGCCGAAGCAGAGAGCCCCCAGCCCCAGCACAAGCCTCTCCTCTCAACCAGCATGGACCAAAGTAACGCCGAGGAGGTCAGAGGCCTCTTCTGTGACTACTTTCAGCACGGAAGTGCTTGACTTAAATCCTGAATTTTTTTGTGTAAATGGTTTTAGTTTAAGCCTCAGTTACTGTATTTATACCACGCAGTTCAAATGACCCTAGTCCTTTTTTAATTCCTCTCCCAATGGCCAAAGAATTAACCATCAAGACCTGCAGTGTAAACACAGCCAGTGTGTCGGTTATTCATCCAATCCAGTGTTAACATGTGAATGCAGTCATAGATCTGTCACAGTTATGCTGAGCATCTGTCTAACGACAATAAGCTTCACTCTCTTCATTTAACATCGCTGCTTTTCTTTTTTTATTACGTTGTCTATTTTCAGTATGTGACAGATTTGAGCTGCAGGCACAACAGCTTTGCACACAGAACTGTTTTCATTAGAATATATTCAAAATATTGTTTGTCACTGTATTATTGAAATAAACAAGGTGAAACCTGAAACCGTGCTGTGATTTACACAGAATTAGGCCTGGATGACTTTTCATCAGCACAGTCTAAAAAGCTGCATCCATCCACTACTTGGAAGAACATGAAGCTCTCCATCTTCTTAAAGACTCTGTAACTTACAGACTCTTGACAATTCTACCGAGTTTTAAAACAACCTTTGGAGCTGGTTGGAGCGCATCAGTGAATAGTTTAATGCATTAATTTGCCATAAATCTGATCGTGTCTCTTCATCTAAGTCACAATAGTAGACAATAGCAATGTGCTTTGGATGATGATACATTAGTATTTCTTCTGTCTTTTATAAACGTTCACAGAGCTGCAGGAAAAGTAAGTAAATGAAGTGGGTACAACTCCCCTCTATGACCACAGGATGTCGCTGTTCTCCCATTTACCCACACTTTATGTTGAGCTACGTGTATCGTACTGTGCAGTTGTTTTTCCTGTTTTATCAACAACCATGTAGCACAGAGATTTTTCACGTCATTATAACCTTAATTAAGAAGTACCGTGATAAACACTTCCATTGAAAACAAGACATTAAAAAAAAGCTTTATTCGTGCATTTTATGTTGTTTTTTCCCCCTCCATCTCATCTACCAAACTTGAGACCCGCCTCGTTCATTCAGTCGGTCTGCCCTAAACCTATTCCTTGCAGTCTGCTGTCTGTCAGTTACCACCACGCCATCCTCTTCTTCCTCCTCCTCCTCGCTTGGCATCATCATCATCATCATCCTGATCCTGCTGTGTACCCACCTTGTTCCTGCGACGAGCTGCTCGACAGCCTTCTGTTGAACATCTTTAATGCAAAGAAAAAGAAATCCGCCGGTCCGGCAGGCAATATCTAGGTTATTTGGGGCCTTTGTTTTAGGTTTATATTTGACCGTCGGGATGAGTCAAGATGTGATGTGGTGTGCTGCTCCTGCGAGCTAGGCGGAGAAAATCCTCCAACCAGGCTGCCGTTTCAATCACTGCAGACTGACGGTAGCGGCGGCGCTGTTTGGTGACTGCGGCTTAGCAGTGCAGCTCCGTCCCTCTTTTTCATGGCTGTTGCGACTAATTTATGAAAACGCTATCTGATGTTGGACTGTCGTCGGGGAGCCCGCACAGCTGTCGACCGTTAGTGGGTTTGGATGCCGCGACACTACAGGTTTGAACCACTTCTGGCGGATTGTTGAAGGCTGAATTAAGACGGCGGTGACGAGCAAAAAAGAAAAAACAAAAAAAAAAAAAGAAGCTGGACAAGAATTGGACCTCCGAGCGGTACAGGGGGTTAATGAGATAAGCGGGCAGTAAGTGGTTAATCGTTTCTTGTAGTTTCTGACATTGGCGACGTACTGCTCGGTCTCCTGTCGGAACCTCCCGTGATTTAGCGGCGAACTCGCGGGTTGAAGTCGCAGCTCTGCCCGGCTGGGGGGACAACTTGACAGCGAGGCCCCTGGCTAG